>JAQIVE010000586.1:0-34872 GCA_034698285.1 Sminthurinus bimaculatus
ATGTACTTATTATATGGCACACTATTTGACAAATTAAACTAAATATTCTGTAAATAACATAAAAAGGCGTTCTGTGTTTTCATCTCTCGCTATATAAAGCGCTTCTCAACTTCTCTAAACATTTAAGCAATCAATTTTTAGCTAAATTCTTGCTTTTGCTGCCTAGTTATACTGCCGAGTGAATGTTATACACAAGGAGATATAATATTTTAATATAATATATAGCTTATATAGTCATCAAGAAAAAATCATAGGGTACGAATAAATCTCAATACGATGTCATTAATTTAATATAATCTTCAATATTAACGAATATTAGCTTGTTTCCTATGCTTTACATACGTTGCGTATTTTAAAATTAATTATAGAATAAAACAATAATGATAATGATAAATTATAACATGGTAGATTATACATTATTTAAAACTCGGTACTAAAAAAGTACATGGTAATAAAATAAAACAATAAAACTGGTGCCACAAAATTCCACAACAAAACGAACAATAAACAAAGAAAAAAATTTAAAATCCCTTCTTCTTCTTCTCCCCCATGAGGTGGGGTACAATACGATAACATAAAGCAAACAGCACAATCAGTAATAGATACAACGAATCTAAACACATGGATAGTGACAACAAAAATGATAATATGATAATTAATTAGAATTTGAAGGATGCCAAAGCGGGCCTATAATATACTCTGAAATTACTAAAGCAATACTACCAATGCTGGAAAACAAACTAGAATTCCAACCTCCAAGGTAACCTTTTGGTCGAACTCTCGGCAATGCCTACTAACATATCGAGTTGCATACTTATACACATATGTATATAGCTGCCATCCAATGTGGACCCAGCAAATATGTATCGAGCATTCTCGGAGTATATCAAGCCCTATAAACCATGATATATTTGGGCTTATAAACTTACGAGCCGACCAACAAAATATATATTGAAACATGATGCAGGATTTTATAGTTCTACTACTTAACTTGGTTCAAATAAAGTACAACAGAAACGGCCAGTTTTAAGTTTTAAGCCAATAATAAGTACACAGACTAATAAATTATTAACGGGTAACAAGAATAACAATTAATTACTATTATGGGCACTTTCTAAGAGAATAACTCATTATAAACTGCTTTTATATCAAGACGATGAGATAAAATAATCTTTCGTCAAAACTAATCAATATTGGTAAAATACATTATCTTTTAAAAAATAAAACTGTTAATGACCTAATATTTAATTGTTAAAAGCCTATAGATTGGTTTTTTAGATATTAAGATTATTGGTATTTCATGGAATGAGAACTGTTTGTGTGTGCCTAGAGGTATTATAGAGGTTATGCAGAGTCAAAAATTGACTTTAGACTTCAGACTAATTTAGAAAAAGAACATGTCTTAAAAAAGACTGTGTACATTAAATTCATTGATAATATATTATAATTTCCTCAAAAACTCACAAAGTCTATGTCGTCAGACTTGACAATGCAGAACCTCTCTATTTCGCCTGTTTACATTCCAAGAATATAGTCAATTGCTGATACTTTTTTAGAAAGTCAACTTTCAAATGCGATTTGTATAAGTATAAAAAACAGGAAGTACTTATGTATGTATGTATACTAATCGTAGTACTTTATCGTATGTCACTAATATATATACGTATATATACTTTGTATTTTGGACAATTCTGCAACTATGATGTATTTTCTGGAAAACTTCAAGGTTTAATAGGCTACTATTTCATACATCAAAAACCATAAAGCATATTTTATGGGTCTCATGCTTCATAATTTCGAGCGACTGACCCATAGACAAATTTAGCCTAAAGTTTTTGTACCAGAGAATTTGTCGAATTTTCACCCGGTAAAGCCTCCCGCTTCGACTAAGCTGGATATTATTTAAGCATTTTTAAATCGAATTATTCCAAAGTCGATACGGCGGCATGGCTTTCTCGGTAGAAATATCGTCAAATTTTTGGCCGGATAATCCAGCAGAATTTGGAGTAAACATTCTATACGAAAAGAGAAAAATTTCTTAGAAACGATAAATTCTTAAATTGTATATATTTGAAAAAACAACGTTATATTTGTGATTCATTAATATCTACTCCACACTTCTTCTTCATTTATTCTTTTATGTCGTCCTTAAAATTTTTCTCTCATCCAGTCTAAAAGGAAGCTGATGATTCTTTCTGATAATTGCTTTTACTTGTTTACTTTTCATTACGTTCTGCTAAAGATATCACACTCATAGAACTTTTGATGACATTACCATAGTGTCCACAAAAATATAATGATGACGCTAGGGCGTCAAGGGACATTTAAAAAAAAGGTTTAATAATAATTCTGTTGCTGTCGAGAAGTTACATTATGAGTTGTAGATGCTCATTGTCATTGTCCTTGTGCCTGGAGATGTGGATGTGAGTGGGTTGCATTGGGATTTACCTGCAATGCAGAGGAAAAGCACGTTTTAATATTAGCCTAAACTAAATTCACAGAATATTATTTCCAGCGGCAGCCAGCAGACCGGTCATTCGTTAAAATTATTTCGTTTAGTACTGCAGCAAGTATTTCAGCAAAAAAAACATAATTCCAAAAAATATGACGAATACTCTGAATGTACAATTACGAATATATGTGTATAAAACCTACCGGAACTCCCATCGAAGGAAATGGAGTACCGAGATGTGGAGGTGGAGCTAGTGGATGACCAGGAATTTTAGGTCCATCTTCTGCTTTCTCTTCTTCTCTACGTTTTAAACAAGCTGCTTTTGGATTCAAATTTCGTTCTAGAATTATGAAAAGAATTAAATGAGTACACAAGATTAGGGCTCATTTTAAACGGAAAAATGTTATAGCCCATAAGGAAAAAACAAATCGTATACATATGCATTAGTATTTATTTACTTATCACACAAGGACATACCTCTAACTTGTTGTTCCAGCTGCATAATCACTTCAACAGCCATATTAAGGATCCCCAGTTTAGTTTGTGGTTTGTCCGATTTTAGATGCTGCATACACATTCTCCCTAGTTCTTTTAATGCCTCGTTTATATCCCGTATTCGTATTCTGTATATGAGGAAAGCAAAGAACATTTCTTAAAATTTCTAGCACAAAGAGAAAGTTTTTCTGCTTCCTTGTAAAGTGCAAATTACATTACATACTTCGTACGTACCGGTAGATGTATATAATGTATATACCATACCTTTCTCTTGCATTATTGGCCTGACGTCTTTCTTTTTCTCTTTGAACTTTTGTTCCAGGATTTGCGTCGTCGTCTTCATCACCACTACTTCTGAAAATATGGGTATTACAAGGATTAAACACTTGACATTTAACAAGCAACCCAATAAGAAATTAAACGAGACTGTACACATAGATTGTAATAAAATAACTTCCAAAACGAGACGAACCTTCTACATCTCTTTGCGCCTTTTTGACCAATGGAGGAAGTAGAAGAAGTTGTGCTTGCACTACTGTTATTGGATCCAAGTCCCAATAGATCACCTTTTACCTCTACGTCAACACTACTAACATCTTTTCGTTTCTCTGTTAAGAATAATTGAAAGGAATCATGAAGTTAAATGATACTATTTTCATATCATCTTCATTATTTTTATTAAAAATATACAATCGCATAAACGTTTTTTCCATTAAAAAATTTGCCAATAATAGTGGAAACTTTTGAACAGTACTTGATTTAGTTGCAGGAGGATTCACTCTCTCCAGCTTAAGGGAGTCGGATCCAATGTCAGGGTTATTCGATGAATGGGTAGAAATTGGACCATAGGCTTGCGGTGTGCCTCCTGTATTACAATTAGCATGCGGACTCTGTAAAATGAACCAAACACATCCACATAATTAATCATGTTTCCGAG
The DNA here is from genome assembly GCA_034698285.1 of Sminthurinus bimaculatus. Lineage (NCBI taxonomy): Eukaryota > Metazoa > Arthropoda > Collembola > Symphypleona > Katiannidae > Sminthurinus > Sminthurinus bimaculatus. The sequence continues at coordinate 3,885 of JAQIVE010000586.1, forward strand.
TTCCCCTGCCACAACGGCATTTCTCTCCGATGTAGGAATTTTCTTTATAGCGCAATCAAATACAATGAAAACATGAAATGAAATATTTCCCTTATGTGTCATTTTTTCGCCTGTTTCTCTCACAAGTATACGACATTATAATTTAGTGTTTAATATATTATACATTATACATATTATGTATAACTTTAACTAGTATACTAGATACATAATAATATGTATCTTACATGTAACACTGTGTTCATATTATGTAACTCGATTTGTCAAATACATATATGACAAATAACATAAATGCAGCAGATGTTGTAATGTTGTAAATATTGACATATTTACAATGATACACAGACTAAACTCCGTGTGCATAAATTAATAATCTCTATGATTTAATCGCGAAGGTATATTATATACTAGTTAATTCAAACATAACATCTGATTTCTAAAATTTACAACAAAACTTGTGCTCTTGTACTGTAAAACAGAGATTCTCGATTGCTCCACAGTATTTGTTCACTAATTGTTTAGACACAACAGAGATATAGTAATCCATGTAAAATAGCCCCTGTGATACATTTTTTAGTTGGTTCTAATTTAATTTACACAAACTTCATTTTATTGATAAATAATAAATATATTGAAATTCTTACGAGGTGAGACTCTAGTGGAGGAGGGTAGCCGAGGAGACCATTGGAATGTTGCTGAGAGCCAGCCAGGTGAGATGGAACGGATGACATTCCGAAAGACGGGTGAGGTTCCTCGCATGCATGATTTCTTAAGACATTGAGGGCATCGTCTAATCTCTCTTCCATACGAGAACCCTGATTGGAATTCAATATCATTCTACCAATTACCTGTTGAATAAAAAAATACAATATACTTGAAATCTCATTTCTAACAAGCATTGGACAGACCTTTAAAATCCAAGTAACAAGAAGGTTAGAGAGTGAGAAAAAAAACAATAACAACGCCATAGACACATGTAACACATAAAAAGGAGAAAAAATGGCATACTTGCTCCTTAAAAACAATTATAAAAAAGCAATAAAACAAAAATTAAGGCACGTTTCTTACCGTATCGCGTAAAACGCCTATCGCATCATCTAAGCGTTGTTGTTCTGGCGCAGGCTAAACAAATAATAAAACGGATGCAAAAAAATCAATAAAACGTACAACATAAAAAAAGTAATCATGCAAACTAAAACTGTGTTGTCTCTTTCGCCAGTTTGTTTGTTAATTTTTTAGTGGTAGTAAATCAAAAAATATAATTGTTGCAGTATTCTTTTTTTTAAATGAAAATAAACATTCAACACGAACACAATTGATGCACATGGATCAAATTAAAATAAATAAAGTGTCTGTAATTAGATGAATTACAGATTATGTACTTAAAATATTCACAAGTTGTAACAATCCATTCAAGGCACAAAAAAACAACACCAAACATCATACTAAGACATACTGAAAATAAAATAAAATGCAGTACCTGTTGGGGATTAATGGGGCATACCATATGTAAGGCTCTATCTCCGAAACCTGAATACAAAGAACAAGAGACTAATATGTTAAATGACCATTGGTTGATTTAAACATTGGCCTGTAAATCTTTCTTGCATAGTCAAATACTATGTATGTATGGTTCAATGAAAAGAAAAGTTAGTTATCAGTCTCTGAATCGTACCTGGAGAGGTTGGTGGGTTATTGGTTGGTGTAAACGGGGTGACACCTGAGTTGTTTCCCCATTGTTGGTTACTGGAAGTAAGTGGAGGAGGGGAATTTACTGGCGGGCTACTGCTACTGGCACTATGATCCGTTGTGTATATCTATTCAATAAAATTATTATAATAGTATTGTAATTAAAATCTTACCACCTTATCAGTTTTATATAGAAAAAAAAACAAAGTAAATATATGCAGGTACGTACAGACGCCAAGGCTTTTCCAACGGTGTCCCCAGTTTGATGAGGAGGAGGAGGGGCAATTACAGGACTATGGTTGTTGTACAGGGGACTCGTTGCATTATTAACGACAGAGGATGATGAAGGAACTCCTGATTGACCTCCGCCTGGACCTCCAGAATTCCCACGAAAACTTGACATTGGCGGAAGGGACGAGGCAATCAATGGTGAATCATTATTTGGTGGAATACCCGGGTGACTGTAACTCATGGGGTCATGGTGCACGCTTCCTCCAGCTCCCGAATTAGGCGGAGGATATGATTGCGACAAATGTGGTGGCATCATTGAAGGGTTGTAGGAATTGTAGCTAGATCCACCTACCCCCGAACCCCAGTCCGATCCACCTCCATCTAGTAAAATTTTAATTACAAAAATGAAAAACAATTAATTTCAACGCATACGTATATATAAATGCACTTCAAACAGCTTACATCAGTTTTACCAAAATAACTAGTTATGTACATCCCATCGCTGTATTTCCACACTTACAGGTCTTTCAACTGGCCTATTATTTTCCCAGTGGTTTAAAATATTTGCTCAATATTATATTAAAATGTGTCTACATGATATATGTGTACATGAAGGTATGAAAAATACTATTAATCGACCAATTGGAAATTCCCGACTCATTTCGATTTCCTTGTTAAAAAACTGGACATTCAATTCATGCTGTCAGTATATTATTTATTTTTACTAAATCTCAAGGGGTTATTAACAAACGAATTGGGCTGTAGGGTTGATAATATTCCCTTTTTCTTTGTCCAAAGTCAGTCACAATAACGGTGAAGATAATTTGGATTTCGTGTCTAGTAAATTGTTTAACTTTAACTTCTTGTTAAGAGCTGATGTGGCGTGCTTATATATAGACGTATCGTCAGTATAGTATTCAAAGGCTATATCATCATCATCATCATTTCATCACTATCATCATGCCGTCACCGTAGTGAACGACGCTCTAAAATTAGCCCCGGCTCGTTGGTTGCAAACAGAGTGACTGAGGTTTAAGATTGGTCTTCGTGTAGGGGACAAATGGGGTTACTGTGTATGCGGTGTCAGAATTACAACTTGTTACCCCAAACATTCTCCACTAAAACTTTTAATCTAGGTACAATGCAAGCATACTATCAGCTGTGGTTAAATATTAGCTACTAAGAAATAAATGAGGGGGCAAAAATTAAGTTTCAGCCGTAAAAGTTTCAATTGATTTTGTAAATTTTTGTACTTTGGTAACCTCCAATACTCTATTTTCTGAATTTCATCACATAGATGACCTGAATATTGGTAGCTGATTCAATTTATAAAGCCTAAGATATTATTTGCAGATAAAACACATAGGATCGTTTAAATGGCGAACGAAAAAAAAATATAAAAAACATATATGCAGCCTTGAAGTCAAACTTTATAAAATCTGAGCACACTAACCCCTGTCGCCCCTGCACACACATAATCGGATTTCCTTGCCTGTCTTTCTCTGACTTTGTCATCATGACTGAGTGAACAAGAACTGAGAACAATGCAAAGGAATTCATCTTGTTTATTTGTTTTAGCTCAAAAGCAAGCATGATAAAGAGTCATATAAAACAAAACGCAAGTTCTTACTATCTCGTTTACTGTTTCGTTTAGAATTTTGTTTCCGTATGTATGTATCCGGTCGCCCGACTGTCGACATGCTAACCTCAACTGTATCTGCAATTATTTGAATCAATTCGCAAGTCCGTTTATAATCATAATTTTGTTCCTCGACTATAATGTTTCCCTGTTCTCTGCTATCTTTACTGTTTCTGCTAGCCCCTCCACCGTTTCTTATCTTACTGATTATTCATAGGTAATAAATTTTACTGTACAATCAATTTTTTGCCTACTCTAGGTTACACTCTATCACAGCTTCGGAAAATATGCTCGTAATTTCAGTTTTTTTATTATAGGGCTCTATATTCAAGTACCATTGAGTTGCCATTTCGCTGTTTTGGCCTGTCAAATTATCCAGATACCCTTATTTGACATCTCTGATGATCTGAATAAGTTTGAAGGGCAATATCATACTCTTCCTTTGCACTCCTCTCATTTAACTCAATACCCAATTCAAAATGACCTTAATAATTAAAAAATATTCACTCCCAAGTTGGAATTACTTTGTTTTATAAAAACGTCGTGTAGGTATCTGTTTTTCTGGTGCCAAAATTGAGTTTCTGCAATTTGGCTGCCCTTTTCTATACTGTTGATTCTCGTAAGAAATGGGTATGGTACACTGGTACATTCCACTAGCATGCTGCAAATGCAGACACGTCGATGAAAAATATACACATTTCTCTTGGCAGAGTAGCCGATATTTTATTGTTAGCTATACACAATACAATCTTTACTCACCCATGAAATAGGAAGATTCAGGATAAAGTCCGGTGCCCTTAGGGGATGCATAGCGTGGAGAGTCCTGGGGGAACTCCTCAGCACCAAACTGAAACCATACAAATACAAAAATATTTATTAGATAACTTGCACACATGATGATGTTTAACTGAATAGCACATAGACCAACTTAGTCTCCTCAATACACCATACACATTAACCATACATATTGGGCATGAGCAATACGGGAAAAAATAAACCGATTAAGGGCTATCCATATGAATATAATTTTCTCATGAGCCGTGACGATAATGAAATCATGGACAATATAATTGTATATTATAGATAGCAAACTGATCAAGTCCATTTAACTTTAACAATTAATAGCTCAATTTATCCTCGAGAATTTATATGTATGTATATGCAGTAGTCTGCATATCTTGACACATTTCAAAGTGTGAAGAGCACAAATACCTACTACATACGTATGGATATATCATGAGTAACTTTATTTAATAGGAAATGCTGCGCCACTTTATGGCACGTACAAAAGAAAGGGATGAAATGAATGTGTATCTTTCTTACAACGAGGGGATAACGAAAGAAGCCGCCGTAAAAGGCGGGATTATAGGCACAAAACATAGTAACTGCGGTATTTTAAACGCGTATTATGTCTTCCTCGGTCTTTATCTCAAGTACAGGGTGAAAGTGGAAACACAACATAGAGTCAAATGGACACAAACTGGACACTTCACTCACTGCCTATGTATGCTTGACCTTTTTTATACTAAACTATGACTGAGAGCATGCAAGCGGAAGACAAAAATGAAATGAGCCGTGGTGAAGAAGTCAGAGACTACCAAAAAAAAGTGGCTTCTACTTGGTTGCCGTTTTCGTCGTCGTCGTTGTTCTTCTCACTCACCGCCACCAAGACCACGGACAGACCTAATACTACAGAACGACTCGATACTACCCGGTTTCCGATTTTTTTCACCACCCAATTTATTTTCCTCCCGGATTATGTGACCCCTTTCATCCATACTTTCACAAGGATCATACACCTCCGTCAAAGATAACACCAAATACATGAACGTACATATTATACATATATATAAATATAGGGAGAAGGAGGATGGAGAAAAAGAAGTGGTAGTCGTGGAAGAAGATGAAGGAACTGGAAGAACACACGACGACGACTACGAGGAGGAGAAGGAAGAAGACCAAGTCCAAAGTTTTGTACACTTTACGAAGAAGATCCAAGAATGTTCAGTTCAACTTTCCTTTCTCTGACTCTGATGGGAAGAGAATAGTAAACCCCTGCAATTGGAGCGTTTGGCCATTCAAGACATATGTTGCCACACTCGCATGCTACGCCAGCAGATAGATTCCAAAAGTCTTCTTCTTCTTCTTCTTCGTCCTCTGGCTTTCCTCTATAGTTCCCTCTCTCTCTCTCTCTCTCTCTCTTCCTCCCTCATATTGCTCTCCTTGGTGAAACCATCTTGGGTAAGTACTTTGTTATCTTTTCCTCTTTCTGCAACCAACTATCATATACATATATGTAGTGGTGGTAGTACCTTTCCAAAAAGGAGAAGATGACAAAAGTACGACCCGCCATTCTAATATCCTTCACTTTCTCTTTCTTACTTTCTATCTAGTTCTCTCTCTCTCTCTTTCTCGCTCAACAATTCAAAAGGAGGGGAAAACTTCTCTCTTTTTACCTCAATGGTTACTCTGCATACATGAGAGGCAGTACTACATAGAAATGTCCGCATTTCTGGTATATTTCGTCCTCCCTGACCAACGCTGTTCCCGTCCTCGTCTCAATTATGCAGAATTTAGAGTTTTCTCTCCCTTTCTCTCTCTCTCTCTATCTCACTCCAAAACTCACAAACAATACTGTCTTTTCAACGAGTTTTATTGCAAAATATGCCTTGTCCTCTCCGAGTTTCCACAGTCAAACCAGAAACAATTTCCTTTTACCTAATACTCGTAGTTAAACTCATAATACTTGTACAATCAAAGGCGACACAATGTGGATATACCTTTTTGTATATATGTAGGTGGCCTGATCTAAAATGACAGAGCTAAAAATGCTGCACATAGATATATTTTTGTATTGCTTGTATCATTTGTATAATATCTGTATTTAGTATAGCCAGAGATATTAAGGTTCAGGACACGAGATATTGCCAAAAAGGACAAGAAGAAAACATCCTGTAGTTTCCCTTCTAGTATATATTATAGGATCGGGTTTTATACAACGTTAGACCACAAAAATGGATAAATCACCCATTATGATAGTCTTGAGGAGTTAAGATGAAAAATTCATGAAAGCCTCTCAGGATTTTCAACTGGTATATCGTTTGTACAAGTACATAACTATGTATAAAGTGGAAACGATATGCACGCGAGCAGTCAGGAGAAAAGGCGGTTTGGGTGACGAGGGGGACGGAGAAATGAAGAAGGAAAGAGGATGTAGCCCAACTGACGAATGGGTAAGAGAGGAGGTAGTCGGAGGAATAAAAGTAAAAACAATAATTCAGCCTCAATAAATTCAATGTAGTAACTGCATATTATACAATACATATACGGAGGAAATAACGTTACTAAAATGGGACATCGAGGCCGAATACCGAATACACAATAACAGAGAGAGAAGGAAAGTCAAATGTTGCCGGTCACCACCGCTCTAAAGTATCAGGGTTTGTGGCTGTCGGTATAGGAAGAGAGGGAGAGAGTTTCTCGTCCACTTTATAACACACTAAATAGATATATATATACGGAAAGGAGTCTTCCTGCACCTGCACGAGAACTCTCTCCACCGGAAACGCAACAACGTTGACTCTATTATTTGTACGTCAACGATTTAAATTCTAAAGCAAAGACGTTTAGGGAACCTACACTCACAAACAGATATTGTGTAAAAACAGAAAACTGAATCATTTACCAAATATTAGCAACAACATTATAATTGAAAAATTAATTTAATTCAATCAAAAATTCTCAATATAATGACAAATGAAGAATAAGAGGCATTATTTTTACTGGAAGGTAACAATCATTATAGAGAAAAACAAGAACAAACATATACATAAATGGGGAACACTGTTGTTGACGTGCAATCCGGGAATTTGTACACTGTGGGAAAAGGTGGCCGTGCTCAATCATGCCTATTAGCAGCACGTCTAAGTATTTATGCCCCTCACATTGTTTAAAAATGCATGTTGAAGACGAGAGAGAGCAGAAGAGAGTGCATAATATGCATGCATGTACATAGAAAGCAGAGGATGGCTGTTTTTTTCTCATATTTGTTTGACTTTTGCAATCTTTAAGCACAAAAACGATTGTCAAAAAAATAGTCATCATGTGATTAGTTGACATGTCAATGGAGGGTTAACACAATTTTAAGAAAACAAACGTTTAAAAATTAAAAGCTCTGATGCATACAAAAAATAAATTTTAAAAATTACATCAAAATCATAAATCGTAAAAAAGATTAATTCCAGTTAAAGCGCAGAATTATGTTTCAACTGTGTATATACAGCGCTCATAAGCGCAGTAAGACGTTGGTCTTGAGCAAAATACGACGCCCTATATACTCTGTGTGTATATGTAATCTATATTTAAAAAGAAAGAAAGAAACTGATGCTCTCCTTTCCTAATATTTCTACTACGTGGCTCAACTCGTACATAAGGAAGCAGTTAAAAATTCATTAAAGCAACAAACAGAAACTCAGCTAGCTCCTGGGACGTCGTCGTCGTCTTCTTCTTCTTCTTCTTGTATGACAAGAGAAACGACTACTCGACAAAGTTCTTTCGGCTAAGCTTTCGAGACAAAATCTCAACTTGTCCTTATGTCACCATACACTAAGTCCCATTCCCGAATCATCATTATTTACCACTTTTTCTGCATCAAAAGCCGATTTCGACATTTCCATTCCTCTCTCTCTCTCTCTCTTTCTCTCTCTATTTTCTCCGCAAAATCTAAGACTAGTTGAATAACTAATGTTATCCTAGTAATGTACATTTCATTACTTACTTTACTAAAAAAAAGTTTTTGCTCTGTCTCGATTCTCTTTTTTATTTCTCCTCCACTCCTCACACTGTATTTGTGTGTCTCTCTCCCTTTTGCCAGTCAATTCTCTGACTCCCTCTACAAAACGAAGCGAGAAAAAAGAGAGCTGCATCTTTGAGGAATGTACATAAAGTGTCGCATACATCACCTATGTGTAGGCGAGAATTCCGACTTGAGAAATTCTTCCTTCCATCTCCCATCTCATGAGAAGTAAGATGAGCTCTGAATGTAAAGTAAAGATAGACAGGAAAATAAAGACAAAAGAAAATTCCTCTTCTTTTTCTTCGTCTGTGCCGTCTATCTCTCTCTCTCTCTCTCTTTCTCTCACCGAGAAACTTAAGCTCGCTGTTTTTCACGCATAACAATACCAACAGTTGATGACAGAGAGCCAAAGCGACTGAAAGGTGTTTGTGTACATGTATTTTATTATAATATTCTTCTATTTTACACCACATCATGGTGTCATGCTTCACCTCAAAGACCCTGGAAAAACTCAGCCATTAATTAGATATCTAATTTGTAAAGAATTTCCTCTCCTCTATTTGTCTTCAGTCGAATTTAACTTACGATTCATTAATTATTTGGGTTTTCTGACTAGCTCTTTCCTCACCAAACACATTAATATTAATATAGAGATACCATTACGCATAATCCATATACATAAGTAAGTAGGTAATTATTATTTTCAGTACTCTTGCCGTTATTACTGGCATTTTTATCCAGTCATGCAGAAAACCGACCATAAAACAACGAAAACTATATTGTAATAGTTCAATATTTACTACAAAGTATTGTGTAAACGACACATTTCTAAGATACTGTAATTTTGTACTCTGATATTGAAAACGTGTCCGCTTAACACGAGTAAAAACTGATAAAAGGTGTATAGATAGATAAATAATAGTATACGTAAGTAGGAAATTAATTATTACAAAATGAGATCTGGATGACGGAACTGAGGGAGAAGTTGCCTTGACCCTCTCTACAGTATGACGAACATGATGATGATGATAAAAATCAGTTAGAGCACCATTTGTATTTGTCAAAGATGACGTGGTTGGGAGGATCATTGAGGAGGAGGAGGAAGAAGAAGCACTATTATTATTTTTATTATTATTATCAAAACTTGTAGTATTGTGACTATTTTCATTTGTATTATTATTTGTATTTTGTCTGACTGGGTTCACTTGATGGTGTTCCACGGTGTAGCAGTTCTGCTGGGTTTGTTGCTGTTGTCGTCGCTGGTGAAGTTGTTGTTGCCTTAATGGAGGACCACGCCAATTATTCCGAAATGGGTCATCATTACAAGCATCAGGTACACCATGAACAAAGTTACTAGTTGCGGTACTTCTTCCAGCAACAGCAGTACTACTCTTGTCACCGATTGACGGGTTTTTCGTCCCCGTCGTCAACGTTGTAGTAGTTATACTTTTTCCATTAGCAACTGAAACAACACTTATCGGCAGACTATTCATGGAACAACTTAAACTATTCCCATCTTGTTGTTGTTGTTGTTGCTGCCACCTTCGATGTGAAGCCGCGATATTTCCAATACTTTTGTTCCTACTTTCATCATCACCACCACCATCATCATTATTGAAACTCCAGTGATTCATTTTGACTTGCCCACAAAACTACTCCACTAATAATAATAATACTAATAGTTCCAATGAGGTTTTGCACAACGCAGTAGTGTCACTATGTCTATAGGATATGTCTTCTTTCTTTCTCTCCCTCTCCCTTTTACTTTTAATCATTCACATCCATACGAGTAGTAAGTATACATAGATATTTAGTTGGAAGCAAATCTTGGACGGAAATAAATATTTTATTTTGAACTTTTTTTGTCATTTGTCTAGTATCATTCCTTTTTTCTCTCCTTCTTAGTCATGATCGAGAAGCGCAAAAATGTATGTAGTGTAAGACACTGGGGAGAAAAACATGTGTAACTTGTCATTGACGTACATTAAGGAAATCGTAAGCTCACAATCACCGTCATCCCCTTGAAAACACACTTCACTCAATCCCAAAGTAGTATATAGCTAGCCTATATTTTTTTAATTCATTGTAATTTTCAATTTTGGAGAATCAGGACCGGCTAATACGTTTCCCTATACATATGGTATGCATAGGTACTTTTGAAAATTTACCTATTAACAAAAACTCTAGGCCAAAGTTCAATCACTTCAATTCACTTCACTTTATCGAAATGCTTAGTCAAATATTTACAGAGTCTGTGATGCTTTGGAGCAGGAAAACACAATCTGTTTCCATTATTGTTATTTTATTATATTGGTTACACATATTATTATATTAGCTTACTACTAGTAAGTAACGGACGCTGCCACTTTATTCAATGTAGCATTCTTATGATTGCCATAATGTGCGTGTATTTAAATAGTTTGTCTGTATGGATGGAAATCAATCTTTTCCTTCCCCTGAATTTACCTAAATGTACGTAATGTACATAACATTGTTCCTCCAATTTCTTGTACACTGTATTTCGGGATTGAAATTTTAAGGAAAGTGAAATTATGATAAACTATTAATTTTTCATAAATGTTTCACAAAGATGTTTAAACACTGGCACAATATTTTATTGTTTAAAAAAGTTATTTTTAACCAAATGTTTGGCAATAAAATGAGGTGATTTTGGTAAGAACGGCGTCACAGTAATAATTTAGTAAAATAATAATAATGAGGAGAATTATAAAGATTAAATGAGTTCAATTTATTTTAACAGTTGATTTCTTGTTGTAGTAGGATGCTGTCAAACAATGTTGATACAGTCAGAGAATATAAGATAAAGAGGAAAAGACGAACAGTCTGGGAGTGAAATCACATGGGCAAGTCCTACAAGTAAGTTTTGATGTTACTTATACATACGTAGATATATTATAATGTATAACTATCTTCTGATATGATAAGGCTCTGTGTATCTCTAGGTATCTACTCAACCATTGATATTGAGATTGGGACTCCCTCCACACACCGTCCATTAAGTAAACTTTTCACGAGTGCTTGTTACACTATAAGGCAAAATTACAAGCAGACAGAAATCTGTCTATTTGTGAGTATAAGTTGGGACAACGAAAATCTTCAACTGCCTCAATTTAAAATTTTATACTTTGTTAATTTATTTGAACTCGGTCGAGAACACGTAAAAATTAACATATACCGACCATCCCACAACTCAACCTGTTCTTCTTCATTTGCCCACTATACTTTACTACCTTTATAGGGAAAGATTCTCTTTATTATGTATGAGGCTTTGTTTAAGCTCTTTAAGACTCTGAGTGTGGTAGTGGTTGAAATTCACAACTAAGGCGACTATTTGACTTGGTTTTCTAAAGCGAAAAGCAAGGCTCAGTGTTTTATATTTTTCTTCACAAGAAAATCATTGAGATCTGCACTCATCGCTCTCGCACCCCTATCAAAGTATGTACGTATGTATATACTTGTGAGTCCATCCACTTAATCAAAACTTGTTCTTTCCTTTCTTGCTCTACAGAACACACACATACACACAGACATATATCCACAGGTAATCTGAAATGATTGAGATTTCTTATTCCTCTCTTCTTCTTCTTCTTCTGCTACTAGGTCTTCTTCCGAATGATCTCATCTGCTCTGATTTTTAAGTATGCAGTATGCACAATGAAAGCAACTTGGAATAAAACAAGAAATGAACAGAAGCTCGGCAATCCCAACGCTCACAAAGTCGTAGACAATAATAAAAATGATTTTACCTCCTCCAGGTATTTTAAGGCAACACTCTGTCTGGCAAGTTGAAAGAGGGCTACCACTATCCTTTTTCTCTCTCTCTCTCTCTCGCTCTTTCTTTCTTTCTTTGTCCTCCAACCATTTTTAATTCAGCAATTCCTCATATCATCTTTAAATGAAGTGTATATATACTACATATATAATATGCATAAATATATCCTTGCGAGTACTCCTATATATCCTGATACCTTCAACACTGGCTGGTCATATGTATTATTTTCTCACCAAGAATTTTACGACCTACAATACCAAGACGTCCCTTCGACAATGGACAAGGAAAAATAACATGGAGTCCAGGCTCTTTTTCTTTCCCTCTCCCCCTCCAACCAACCTCCCACAATTTACTTACTTGTCTTATAACAATATCTCTACTGGTACTTATATCAATATGAATGTTCCGACATAAGTACGTCTCCTTTCCTACAAGTATTACCTAGTGTAAAAAACCATGGCCTTAACTACGCAAGAGATATGCTCACTATATCTGCTCACATCGCAGACATGCATCGTTATACATGTATGTAAATTTTGGGTTATTATAAACACATGTTTTTAATAATACAAACCATTTTCTTTAGCTTCTCCTTTGTTAATTTCATACGTAGCTCTCGTACATATGCATGTATTTCCATTCAAGTATCAAAATAAATAAAATTTCTTGGCTCATTCCTTCTTATAACTGAAGCTTAAAAATATCGTAGAGCCGCGATACAAGACTGAGGATTTTTAAACTGATGGTAGGTTAGCTGTAGGTACATAATATGTACACACAATCGACTGTAAAATATTTAATTGTTTTATTTCTTCGTTTTTCTGGCATGTTAGTTTCTCTTTCAGCTTTCTTTCAATGTACACTAAAAACATGAGTTTAACTTAAACTCTGAAAAAAATCTATTGAAAGAGCATTATCTTAGTAAAAATATCAATGAAAAACTTAAACTTTAAGATTGAAAATTTCATCAAAATTTCTACATCAATCAGATCATGTGCCAGCCATGAAAGGAGCTTGTGAAGCTATCGAAATGATGTTTAAAATCTCATGGGATCAGATGGGATTATTGTTTAAGGGACTACGTGAGTACTTTCAGGTAGCTATACATACTACATACACACGCCAACTAAATATACACAAATGTACAACAGATACCAAAAAAATCCTTTTGCTACAGTTTAGAAACATTCACTTTCTGCATCTATAATACGAGGAGTGTTTTTTTCTCCAGCACCATCGCTTGAAATCGCTTGTCCACACTCGGAAGAAGCAATATTATATGCCGTCCAACGTCAGGAACAGTACGAGCTAGCTAAGTAGTTGACTACACAAACAAATACACAGAGGCCATTCGGTCTAAAAAGGAACTGCTAAAAATGCATATCACATACATAGAATTTCCATTCTCTAAATTGTATTAATTGGCCCATCGAAAGAAATAGTTTTCCGCTATTCTTGTTCCTATGTTCATGTTGTATACTATAATATAAGTAAGGCTAGTTCGCAAGTCTGCGAGTCAAATAGACAGCAGTGCTCAGTTGTGCTCTTTTTTTCTCCTAATCGATTTGACATGAAATCGAACTGTAATCTAATCTACTCCGTCGAAAAATTGGTTTCTTCAACTTAAACTAAAGCCTAGTCCAGTAAAGCACTACATCTAAATACGTGTGTAGACTTTGTTGTCTCTCTCTTTTCACGATAATTTTCATGTGTTCGTAACGCTGCTCACTTACTTACTTCCTTCTCCATTGCATTGTCTCTGGTACGTTGAGAGTCGTATAAGTAGCCTGGACATTGAAGACTCTAATCAAGGAAATGGATAGAAAATAAGGGCACAAGGGTGTTCGTAGCTATGACCAACATTGATTAGCTCACATTTACCCTACCCGTCTCAATTTTCACTTCCCTAATCAGATCAAAATGTCTCTCTTGTCTTCTCAATCCTACATTGTATTTGTGTGTGTGTGTGTGTGTGTGTATGTATCTCCTGTCCATGTCAACCAAAGGGCTTTTATCTAAATTTACTTGTCAATTTTTCACTTCATTTATCCGTAAAAATTCTATCCTCTCACATACCCATACCCCATACCTATGTATTTAATAAAACGCACTGGTATTAGAAATTTTAGTCGACTAGTCCTTCAATATCCACAATGTATGCATAATTACCCAGAGATTCATGGATAATAATAATTGAACATTAATTCTCTTCATTTATCCTCGGCGCATGTATAACATCAACGTCGATATTTTTATTCCTTTTGTCCTTTTATTGCATGTGAGAGAGACGTATATTGTCATTATTTTACTTTAATGTGCAATGCACAATACCATATAGAGATAATATTCAGAAAGTTATAACAGAAGAACAACATCCACTGTGAGGATTGCTACCATATCCAGCATCAAGAGAGAGCGAGAATCAACTCCTCGTCTCGTCATAGAGTCATTATCATCATCACACACACAAGTACCCACAAAACTTGTTTCCAAAGTCAAGTTTATGAACCACATTTTCACCCCTAGAGACAAAAATTCCACTTCTACTGGTCAGTTAAGTAATTTAGTTCAGAGTACAGCAGCTTAGTATTCAAAAAAGAATAATTATTCTTCCCTTAGGATTGATATTCAGTCCTCTCGTAACAGTTTTTACTTGGTGCACGGCTGCTCTGTATGCACCTGAGACTATAGACAGAACAGCAATATTCCTGCATCATGTAGACAACAGCATACCTACATATAAGAACATGGACGTTTATTCAATAAAGGCTGGAGACAGCAAGTCTACCGTGGTTGATTTTCCTCGCCATATAATCTTCATCATCATCATCATCATCACCATTTTAAGAAAGGATAGATAGTAAAATAACAAGGTAGAAGTACAAGACTACCCGAATGACAAAACACGCCCTCTCTTAATATCTTCCTCTCACCAAATCATATCATCGCCAGTACTACTATACGACTAGGACAACAAAGATTAGGGATGAAAAAACTGTCTTTGCCTGTGCACCTCTGTACATGCATTAGTCCATCTCCCCCTCTCACTATACCATGTATTTCTTGAATGGGAAAAGCCGAAGTCACAACTCATATATGTATGTATGTATGTACAATTTCCAAAGCTGACCCAGCGACTGAAGGTACACTTTACACAACTTGCGGAACTATATGATGTATAGTGCATAGCAAGTTCCGTAGTCACCCCCGCCCCTCGAAATATTGTTTTCCTGCCGCACAGCATTAAGTATATAGACAACCTGCATATCCCTACAGTCAACCTTTACACTTTCAGTCAGGCGTATTCATTAGAGATGGGGACAAATAAAAGGATAAGTAAATACATAATAAAAATGCTCAAGTTTTATTATGACGGAGGATGTGTAAGAGGAACCCCGGGATGAGTTTTATAAGATGATACGGAATTTCCTGTTCTCCTTATGCAACAGACAAAAAATCAATCTCCTCTAAAACCTAACAAGATAACCTACTGGGATTAACTCAAGATCATACAAGAAATGACGATGATACTGATACATAGCTACCATGTGAGCTCCCTCGTCATCGTTAGTAGGTATTTGTTTTTCTACCGCAATACTCCGATGCCCGTCAATATAATAGTATAGTACCAAATTTCATAAAATTATGCACATGCGAAAAGTTTAGCGGAAATTATTAACTTAATCCCTTTTGTATATCAATGTCATATTACGATATTATTAAGGGCATGTTTTGTACCAATACAAATCCAAACTTTTTTTGGTCTTTTGCATTTGATAGTGAAAAAATGAAACTATGTACTTTACATTGCACATATATATATTACGCATTATAAGCGGGTAGCGTTCAACATTTCTCCATCAACCCCTGTTCGAATACTGAGTTTAGACAGTTATCTTTTTTTCTCACTATGTGCATGTGTCATAAAACATAGTGTCTACATCCTTACACACTAATTTCCAAGTATTATCCAATGGAGCCCCGGAACTGAATATTAAGCCAGACTGTGACAGGAACAAAACGAAGTAGGGGAAATGGTAAATATTTCTCATTGATAGAGTTGAGTGGGTTCTTGTAAATGTGTGTGTGTGTATACACAAGTATTTGTAAACTTTATTACAACTAAATAGATAATTTGATGTAAGTCCTGAAATGTAACTAAGGAATGAGAGAGCGAATGCCTTGGCGAATCTAATAATAAATCCACTAATGACTACGTCAATTAGAAAATGTGTGTACGAAAGTAAGAATGGCTGGCATAACGCCTCTCTCTCCATCCACTGCCTTCTCTCTGTGTGTCATGATATTACTCATTTCTCCTCCTGTCTGCCTGCTACCTTCTCACAGTTCATAATGAGGAATTCATATTTCATTTAATGAATGATGACAACAGGCCACCACACGATGAAGGAAACGCTAGTTGATCTCATCATCGTAAATACCAACTCCAATGCTGACAGTGTTACACGATTGTATTCATATTTTCAACAACCAGTCAACTGCTCATGATAGACATGCTCGAAATTCTTGAGGTGCAATCGAACCCTTTCCTACCCTCCTTTTATCTCAGTCTTAGTTCCCACTTCTTCTCCGTCTTCTTCTAGTTTTATTTTTTTGATGCAAAACACTGCGATGGAATCATTTTGAAAAAAAAACCTTTCTCAACTGCCATAGTATCAGATACAAAAAAATAGGTAACAACTGTCGACCGAACCTATTTTTTGCCAATATTTCTTCATGTACAATATATGTATGTATGTTAGACAAACTTTTCGGAATCTGTACTGCAGTATACAACAATAATAAATAAGTGGAAAAGGAAAGGGAACCCGAGTAAAAAAATGCAGTGTATGGACCCAGAAAACGACGGAGTTCAAATTTCAAAATAGTTATTTTGAGCTTTTTTGTCACAATGGAAAACTGTTCCAAAACATTTTTCGAGAAAAAAGATTTAGGTATGTAGGGTAATGTACGAATTATGTACTAGGTATTTGTTTGTCCCTAGGATAGTAACATATTAAAGTTTGACCTCGCGAGACGACCTCTAAACCTCCATGAATTTCGATGAAAATCTCAAAGTTAGTTTTTATAAACAAAATGAGCAGTACTCGGACTAATTCGATGGCAGTCCAACATACATAACACTAACTAAACAACCCAACAAAACATACAGGGTTACTTTTTTCTCTTGCATTCATTACGTTGTGACACTGTGAAAATTCGATAAGCGTATCTCTGAAACTTGCAGTATTACAGCTATACATCTATACATCCAGAGTTATACATGCATAGATAAATAAATAGATACTTAGATCTATAAGGATGATGCGTGAGTGAACCATATAAAATCAGAGGAGCAAACATATACATGGTAACACAAGTTACCATGTTATTATCCTGATTCAATTCTATATTATTCTATTATATATTCCGTCCTTAATCATTTGAATACATTCACGAATAATAATTATTAACAGTAGTCTAGTATTATTGACAATTAACATATATTCAATGAAATCTAAATGTTGCATACAATGTGGTAATGTTCAAATAGAAAAAAGCCAATAACATTGTCATTACTCCGTCGTACTGAAATTTCTGTCTCTCGATTACATGTTATACGCAGATACCTCGCACGAAAACGATAGAGCGATCAACTAAAGAGGAATATTCTATTCATATATTACTTTTGTCATGTGAGGAGAGAGGAACTATCGTTATTATTACTGTAACTTGTAAACTTATCTCTATATGTACACACAAGTCACTCACATGGTATAACCATTGTAGTGTATATCTATGTGCAATGTATACACTACTATGTGTTAGTAACACACGGCTAGACATTAAATAATAAAGATGTAGTTAACATTGTAAAAAAGAAAAATTACGTATGTGATGAGAAAATCAACAGAAAATGAGCAACACAAAAATTTAAGCGGTAAAATATTAGATTGGTTCTAATTTAATATGCTTATCATATTATATTTCTCGTTTTACCCGGAAATTGAAAAGCATTTTATTTCAACCTTACCATCGATGATCATACGCTGTACTTTTTCAATCATCCTAATTCACAGAGTTAGGAAGTTTTGAAAAATCATCCAGTTGTGAGAGTACCAATGGATAAAATCATAAAGATTTTGAATGACAAGCTTTTTATATCATACTAGCTAAGAACTACGAAGTTTACGCTCTAAACGAAAAATACGTAAGTGTAGATGTGCTGAAATACTAAGTAAGTCGTTGAATACAATAAATCCTTGGTATTATTTGACGCAAAGGAAAATGAACCAAGTAGTTTAATATCATCATGGAGAGAGAGAGAAGAGCTGATCTGGCTGATGCAGGGATCATCAAAGCAGAGAGAGAAAGAGTGAAAGAAAAAGAGACACAGAGAGAGAAATATAAATACAGGAGCCAAAATTAGGCACATATTATTTACACACACAATGGCAAAAGGAATACAATGGGCGTAAAATAAGCAAATAGTCTCTCATGGTGGTGAAACATATTTTTTGGTTCGTGAGTTTCGAGTCGACAAGGAAATGGGTCTCTTTCCCTCTCACTCTGCTCATTTATGTGCACATATATACATACATGTGTGTGTGTATTATGTTAAGTTCTATATACCAATGATATTATTCTATACTGGAACAGGCCAGTTGAGTTGAGCTGAGCAACATTTGAGGAAGGAAGGAAGCGAAGCGAGTGAAAATCGATACGCATGAATTTTTGAATCTCGCTTTGTTCTCTCTATGTAGAAATTTGTGCAGCACATAAACAAAAATACAGAGCAAAAAAGGAAAATCTCTCCCTCTTTCTCTATTGTATCAGTGACTACATAACACATCACCAAAAGAGAGAGTCTGCATTGGGGGTAAAGATAAGTACCAGGCGCGACATTTTGACCGAAATAAATACTACATAAAGATATTCTTCATTGGTCCCTAGGTCATATTCCATGGTCAAAAAAATAAATTCATCACTATTAGTGGGTAGGGGTCACAATTTCAGAAAGTGGATGCACGGAAAATTTCAAATGATTTTTGTGGTTGCAAAGTTTTAATTCCGTCAATGATCTTTCATCTTTCTGGAAGTTATTTCGTCCAGATTCCGTTGTTCTTATTTTTGCAGATCCCTTCTCACTTCCCTTTTTCGCAACGATTTTTTTACTAAAAGGAATTCAGCTTACAGACCTTTGAAAATACTTCTATGCGGCTTTTGCTGGATTAAAAAATATCGCGCCAGGCGCGCGTCTTTTCTCGTATGTGTAATCGCATTTTTAAACTCGCATGTAGGTACATTTGTATTAAAACATAGAAAACCAGGAACGGCTACATCACCATGGTAAAACCAAGAGTCAGATCAGAATAATATTGTGGAGAAATAAGCAGACACAAATAATATTACACATAATATGCATCTTGTGCCCTGTAAACTTCTCATGACACGAAAGTACACGGTGACCAGATAAACATGCCCGATTTAAACTCTTTATTCTTCTATGAAGGAGTAGACGGCGTAGGAATTTATCATTTACAGAGCTGTATAAAGTAATTACGAAAAAAGCAAATAATGTACATGTACAAGTATCCCAATAATTGATTCCGGCTTTTAATATTAGAAATAAAAACAGGGCATGATTAACTGGCCACCCTGTATGTACATGTATTAAATTACAGTTTTTACAACATAAGGAGTCGTCGACTCGGTCGCGGGAGAATTTCTCCAAGCATGTGGCTTTTTCCGGGAGAATACAGCATTAGGAGTGTGAAGTATACTCGGAAGTTTAGTGAGGTTATGGATGGATGGATGGGCTTTCGAATTTGGAAAGGATAGGTTCCAGTTCTCAGAGAAAGAGAAAGTGAACAACCCGGGAAAGAGAGAATGAGCTTTATTTGGGAGTCGTTGTCTCCCCCTCTTGACTCCCTCTTCTCTTTATCTCCCTGTCTTTTCCTTTTCTACAGCTCTCTACACAATATCAATTCGCAAAATTGGCTCCTTCCCCTCTCTTCTCTCCAGTTCTGACTCCTCTCTCTCTCTTTCCCTCTCTCTATCCTTTTGCCTTTATAACATAAAAGCGAGCATTCCATTCTCTCTCTTTATCCATTGTGTAGACATGCCATATTGAACGTAGTGCATAATAGCTCCATAACCAAGAGTCGGAAGCGTCATATATCATAACAAATTGTCTTTGTGAATGGGATCTAGCTCTGTTATTAAATTTTTTAATGTTCGATTGAGTTCTACATTTTGAGGAGAATCATCTCTCTCGCTCTTTTCTTTCTCCCGTCTCTCCTCTTCCCCCGTTTTCAAGTTAAACATGGTATTTCTCCTCACACGATCAAATCATTTCCTTGATAACAAACGAGCTAATCACACGACATACTTTTTATCTCACTAGGTTTACTTCCACCAAATTCAACCATAACAGTACACCGACAAAAAAGAAAAATGTATGTTACTGCTTTTAGAATAAAAAATTGTTCTTTGGAGTATAGCCTAGAGAACTCTGTCTGAGTTTTTTCTGAAGTTTTTGTAGCGTACAACAAAGTATAATTGTTAGTAAAAAGGCAATTTTTCCCGTTTCTAGGACTGAAAAAATGTCAGTCCTCTCCAGCAGTGTAAATATACCCCTTTTACCAGTTATTTTGAATTAAACTGGGGCGTGTAAAACTGTAAAGTTTTCTTTCCATTTTTTGGCTAGTATTTTACTTTTTTTGATTGAATATCTGATCCAGGGGGACATCTTGTAGCTCTTCAAACCCTCGTTGGATTTTTTCCAGTTTACACTGGATATTCTGGTTATGTTACCGAATAGTATGATACAAACTTTATTGCCCGAAAATTTGATTACTTAAAATATGTACATAGGTTTGGATGGCTTTTCTATCCCCTTCCCCCTTCGAATATTATCCTTCTCTTTATTTGGATTCAAGCTAGAACCTATTTTTTTATGATGCTATGACAGCGGCAGAACTTTCACATTTCAAAAATATTGAACGTTCCAATTGTTTACTTTTGATCAACGAGGTGACATCGCTATTTGGTTTATTTTGTTTGTACAAAATAAGGACACAGCATCTCCAAAAAATCCAAAACTTGAACAGTCATATGCATATTATAATTATAAATTATGCTCGAGGAAAGTACAATGGTATAAGTAAAGATAAATGAAATAGACAAGGGAAGCGAGGGAAAAGCACCATTGAAAATTTAGTTTTGGAGTGAAGAGAACTTCGACCTTGACACAGTGCAGCTTGTAATAGTATCTGTAATAGTGTAGGCTAAGGTAGGATTTCACATTGGGCTCTCGTTTGCCGGGAGTTGAGAATGGAGCGTTGAAAACGAAGGAGAATAAAACACCGGAAGTAATGGGAACAAGCCTTCTTTTATCTGGTTCTTTTTCGCATATGGCACACCAACCAGAACTTATTTACTACAACCAGGCCCTTTTCTTCCGTAATTTCCACCTCATATCTGTCTATAATATAGGTATGACATTATTTAGGGGAAAAGTTAACAAAACGTCTCCTCTTTATGTCACTCTCACATCTTCCTTTTCGTCTAGTTTATGAAATATAATCTGAATCTATGAAGTAGAACATGTGCCCATGTAGTGTACACTGTACACTATGTATGTATACTGTATACCACTCAATGAAACAAGGAAGGATAGTTTCAACAGCCAACGTCCCACAATGTCTGTTCATCCAACTCCAGGCAGCTGAAATCCTTCTTACTCTTCATATCTGTATTATTCTCGCTATGTAAATACTGGACCAAGTGATCGGACATTTTCTTCCTGAGAAAGCCAAAGCTTACATAGAATAAGTGGTACACGGAAAAGTTTTTTTCTTCAAAAGTTAAAAACCTTCTCTTTCTAACACTCGTTTCTAATATCTCTATATACATACATGTATGCGATGATGCACTCAGTGCAACAAGAACTGAGCCTAAAATGCAGTGCAACTGTTAGCAGACCGTATGGTACTGCGGGTATTAGGCAGTCAAGCACAAACACATGCATTAAACCTTACCTACATTTACAAAACACTCGAGAATATCTATATGCATAGACATTAGGCCCACCGACACTAAGCCACACGTTTGGATGCTCGCCGACACGTGGCCACCTGCCAAACACATGCTACGCAATTGATCTTCCCAATTTCCTCCATATTCACCATCTTTGGCGTTAATTGGCACAATTCCTCATTGTCCCATTTTACATTCATTCGATTTTTTAAAAACTTTGTAAATATGTAATTGGGCATTCTAGTGACACATTATGCAACGCACACAGTCATCTGACCTTCAAATGTCGTAATTGTGCTTATGATATGGATAGTAAGTACTCATAAAATGAATCAAACTAATGTTTGTCATAAAAAGTAAGACAGAATAATATATTATGTAATTATCTCATGTGGATGCATCTCTAATATTGAGTTGTATATGTGTGTAGTGTCGGAGTGAGCAAAGAAAGAAAAACTGTCGTGCATTCCGAAAATAGACTTTTCCTTGTAGTTATAGAAACGTCAACTGCATAGTAAATTTAGCATCAACTGTTGCTGCAGGGTCGTGTATGAAAAACACAATACGGGTTCGGAGGGATACAAAAGAGAACAAACAGTCTCAAAAAGTCTCACGTGTATTTACTATTTACGCACTGGTAAAAGAAAAATCAAAACAAGTTTATGCATTGCAAGGCAACACTCAAGGAGCATCAATAAAAAAAATAGAAAAACATACAAATAATATTTTTACAGCAAAATTTGATACTCGTCTTTAAACTTTAGGTATGTTGTGCTCTTTACTTGTCAAGGCTGACAGAACGTTATGAAACGATCATTTTAGAATAATCTATGGAATCGATCCAAAAAACGAATTTACTTCATTACCCGCCAATCGTATAATATCTCAATATTATAAGCTACGACGATAATACATTGAAACTTTCTTCCTCCCTTAGTCCGCAATTTTCAATGTTCATGCCTTTGTCTCACATCCTGTCCAGAGACAGAGTGAGAGAGAGAGAGAGAGAAACAAGAGGACACACTCTACTTTTAATGACGAGAGCCGAATCTTGAGAGATTTCAATGTCATAACAAGCCCATTGATCATTCACCAAAGAGTGAGAAGGGAACGTAGAGAGAGTGAGCGAGAGACAGAGATAGAGGGTACCTGCACCCACACACATTTAACAGAGCAACCTTCTCAACTCAAATGTACATGCCGGGCAATAATTTTCTCCCTGAAACTTAAAACCATTCATTTTCCCAGAGCAACAAACTACTTTTTCAGTCGCTTCTTGTCATTTTCCCTCGTGCATTATTTCTTTCCTCTTTATTCTTTCCCCTCTTATTGTATGCAACAGCCTCTTCTTCATCGTCTTCACTTTGGTTACTTTCATACATATCTTGGAATAAAGTACAGGAAGAAAACGTATTGAAGAGAAGAACGGAAGAAGGCGGAGGATGCAGCCCATACAACAAAATTAACAGCATTAACAGCAACAGACTATAGACTGCATTTATTTACTTAGGTCTGTAATGTAAGAAGCCAGAGCTGTTATTCAAAATACATAAATGTACTGCTTGAATGAAAGGTGAGCATCAAACCACCTTATGGAAGCATTACATATTATTATTATGGAAATTTTAAGCGAATCGAATAACGCCCATAGCCATCTTTATATAGCTTAATCGGCACAACGTGTAACCATGGCGAGTAACCATACTCAATATTATTATGTGCCCTAGTTAAAACTCAATCGATTGAAAACGATTGCGGATAAAATTATGTGAGTACATACATATTATGTGCATAAAGAAGTGAGATTTATTTATTTACGAAAATAAGACTCTATATGCATGGGTTTCACAATGTTAAAAAAATGACCAGAGTATTAACTCATAAGATGTTCAAAAGCGGCTTTGCTTACTTACATAATCCTTGTCGCTCTCCTTAAACGAGAACGACAAGGCAAAGATACATACATATGTCAGTGCTTTATGTCAGTCATTAACCATGTAAAATCTATTGCTATCACTATATTATTATAAAGCAAGATAGTTTTCCAACAACATGGTCTACAAGATGCTCCTGGAAACGACAAAAACAAACACGATAATCCATCGAATCAACGTTGCAGAGACTCTTGTGGCAGAGTGACAGTGTATAGAGAGTATAGACACGACCAATAGTTTTCACACCCGTACAAATTGTTGATCGTCGTATTTGATGCCAAAATATTTTTTCAACGCTTAATTTTTCACACCGCAATGTAGGATGTCTAAACAACAGATAGGCACCACAAAATACTCTACTTCTTTTGCCCTCTGAACGCACATTTACATCATCGTGGCACAACTTCTATATTCTATACTACGGACTCACACAAAGTCACCGTCTTGGAAAATTCGACATGAGTTCAACTATATATCTTTGTACAAAATATCCTCTGCTATATGCATTAGTAGTCAGACTTACATTGATTCTCTCTACATAAATTATTACATACATGCATGTACTTGTGCGCTCAAAGATATTTGTTTCAATTAATGACATGAGTAAACATAAGAATATAGGATCTAGCATTTGTGGATAAGAATTCTGTACATACTTTGCGTATATTATGCATACGAATATGCAGTGATTTTCAACCAATTTTTTGCGCGATCAGATTAAACTCGTTTTATGTCCCATGTTTTTTAAACTATCTCCACCGATCAACTGTACGATCTATAATGTGTATTTAACACTGACGTGTTATAGATTCCGCTAAGCTGATGTCACCGCAAAACACAAAATTACATGACAACATTGCTCAGGGAATGCATAAAACTTATGCACAGTCAGTAGAAGTTCCTCTCTTTTTTCTAGTTTTACCTTTCGCAGCAATGAAATCCATGCCGGAATTTAAATTTGTCTAAAAGGACGAAGTGGCCGCGATAATAACTATTTACGTCAATTTTCCTTATTTTATTTGTTAATTAGAAAATCTATTTATTAAAATCTATTTAAGTGGTTATCTCAATTAAAAATAAACCTGTTATGGTACATATCAAATGCTCACATTCCGCCTTTATTCAAGCATAACATTGCATAAGACTATTGTTGAGCCTGCCTTTGTGTACACTGACGAAAGAGAGATGGAGGGATAAAAAAAATAATATGGACTAAGCTGGTTAAAGTTAACCTGCTGGTCTAAATTTGGTCCAAATTTGCGAATGAGCTTTTTTCTTCCCCTTTGATCGTTCCCCTGAGGGAAATCAAGTCATGTTGCAAAAGCTCATAACCCTGATGTGTGTGTGTGTGTGCTTGTGTTAGTGTGTACGGAGCGGGAGCCGCTAAGAAGTCAAACATTGGTTAAACAGACTTGACGTGAATGAGAATATAGAGTCTAGCTAAGTTCATGTCTCTTCCCCTTTTCCTCTACTCCACTCCACTCTATTAAACAAAGCTGGAAAGAGGAGAGGCGACGAACAGTGCTTGTGTAGCCTTTCCTGCATAATAAATGGAATCATCTAGAGGCAAGCATTACCGCGACATAAGTATGGCGAATTATTTTAAGAGTTGAGTGTGTATGTATACGTACTTATACTTTCCCTTATGTCTTATGCTCATTTATTTCATCGTCGTCGTATACTTATGTATATAGAGTCAGTGAGAGAGCACTATGGAAAACACAGGCTGTCAGAATGTAAAACAAGGACAAGAGTTTGTAACTTCATAATGTGTCTCTGCATATTGCAGAAAGATATCTACAGACTCTCTGGCTCACTCACTCAGAAGCTCTTCTGTCGTCGTAGCTAATTATCGTAGGTGGCAGAAAGTGCACAATGAAATACAATTAGTTTTATGAAGAGAAATGGAAATACTAAGTCGACTCAGTGTTGACGAGCTTATAAGGCCAATAATATACATGGACGCGTGTCGGAATCTCTACAGACGAAATTGGTAGACGGTGCAGAAAGAAAGCAAGAGAGAAAGAGAGAATGAGGAGCAGAAAAAACGAGTTAGAAGGCGGGATGGGAATTCCCACGAGACTTCTCGGGACAAATCGTTCTTGATTTTTATGGCAAATCGACACTCACACAAATCTCCGTTATAAGGCAATCTTCTAAACAAGGATTTGTCAGAGTAACCGAACAAGAACGAAAGGGAAGAAAGACTGGAAGAAGCCAAAGCTCCTGATCCCAGGAACAAAATCCCTTGAGATTCTCTTCCAGTTAACATTAGCCTTACCCCAGTCTACCGACCAATACACCCAAGACAAGACAAGATAGCCTTTTCCCTTCTCCTTTGTAAATCTTCTCTTTCACGCTTCCATACTTACCATCTCATACACTTTTTCATTTCAGTTTCTATCAAATAGTAGCAGTGGATTCTATATATTGCAATCAGCACCAAATTTTACACCCCTTAAATATATATACAATGGAAAAGCACAACACGAAACGCGGATGATGCTCTACTACTGCAACACACCGAGAATGAGGGAAAGAGAGAGAAAGAAAGAGCCATTCTATTTATTTGTCTAGGTTCCTAGAAGTTTACACACATACATATGTATATATAGATACATACACACACACACACACACACACTGACTGTCTCACTCCTTCTCATCCCAAGAAAACTCCAACAACTTGGACTTCGTCTTTGCCTGAAAAACTTCTCCTTGAAGTTTGACTTTTCTTCCTTCAATACTTTTTAGTTCGGAGTATCTCTACACATAGTCTCCTGATTTTGAAGTAACTTGGAAAGAATCTTACTTTGGTTCCCTCTCCTTCTTATACATTATACATGCTCTGCATCATCATGATACTCCGTCATTATCACACGCAAATACATACTGTAGATATACATACATACTTTAGGGGTTTTAAGAAATAATTTGACTTGCCAGCCCATTATATTGTCCCTTTTCTTGTCTATACAAAAATAAAAATTTCATCAAAATCAGTTAATATTTAGAGATCGCTCAGACGCCATACATTAAAAAGTAAAAACGAGTCAAAATCCGGTCGCCTGTAGTTGGGACTTTTTCTGGTTTTGTTGAACTTTGTGCATACCAATTTTTTTTCCTGTGCCCGATATTTCTACATTTTTATCCTTGCAAAAAATATATGACCCCGGAGTGACCTCTAACTGTTAACCGATTTCAATAAAAATTTTAGAATTTGTTCGGGAAACAAAAAGGAACAACTGCATGGTGTGGCAACCGAAGATTTTAATAAAAGTTCATTTTTGTAAACCTCTAATCACGCATTAGACAAATCTCATACATATGAATTCATGCACATGCATATTATGTAAGTGTATTATTTTCATAATACTGAACTTCTTCACCTCCTCCGCTTTCGATGCTCAAGAAGGAGAAGAAGAAGAAGAAGAAGAAGAAGACGAACAGAAAGAGAGATCCACAAAGCCTACAGGTTGTGTTTAACAAACTGAAAATATTCTTGAAGAGTTTCCGTTGTACATAATATACTTTCCATAAAGAACATCAAATTTCATAACTTCAACTTTTGTTTCTTCGCTTTCTTCTCTCTTTCACAGATTTCAGCTTGAATAAACAATCACGTATTTGCCACTATATGGAATAAAAGTGGTATGTATGGCGCATCGTTGATACACATACGTATTGCGCCTACTTATAAAATATACTTTGCTGATTATCAAATAGCTAGTATAATGCATTTGTAGATGTAGACAAAGAATAGAAAATGAGATGGAATAGAGCGGGATTGAACTACTCCTCGAGCTGAATTAAAATAAAGACGCCCGGAACGACAAAGTCAAAAGTTCTTTCTCTTTCTCTCCTCTATATTATTATTATTATTATTATATCTAACTGCTTAAATTTCTAACGGCTCAACTCAACTCAGCGACAGGGACAAGACAACGTACAACAAGATTTCTATAAATATACGCCTTTGTGAAAAATCATTTCATGAATTTTCTCTCGCGGGAAATGCAAGTACAAATCTCAAATGAGGCATGGAGTCTCAGTCTCAAGCAGTTAGTCACAGTTTACTGTACTCCCGTTACTTCGACTCGAGTTTATCCTTCTCATCCTCTAGTTTGAAAAACTTGCCAATGAAATCATCGTAAATATATCACAACCTCTTCATCATCCGGCCCTTCCCCGAGACTCGCCATCAACCCGAGAAACACAGACAGAGCCAACGAGAAACACAACAATAAACAACAACCAGCTCAGTCACACCAAATTCAAAATACACTGTATTTACATACATATACACATATTCATTGTACACTCGACGTGTACTTTTTCTTTGCATTGATATTCCAATTCCTACATCTTCATCTTATGCTCGGAACCAAAAAAAGAGAAGAAAAAAAGTTCAACAACAAACAACTTGTTCAGAAAAAAATACAAGGCGAGCTGTAGAAGAGAAAGAAGGGGAAAGGCAATAAGACCTCTACATTTCTTCTTTAAACTGTACATTTATATACGTAGTATATTCGTGTAGTTACAACTTGGATAATTTGAGCCCCGCGCAGTGTTCGAGAAAGACAACCTCAATTTTAAACTTCATTGTACATAGCGAGTAAGAAAAAGATGAGCAATGAGGCTCTCATGAATATTCCACAGAGCTATACACAAATTTACACACACCAAGAGAGTGAGAGCGAGATCCTCGGAAAATAAAAAGATAAACAAAACATTTTCTACCCTATATTATACAAAATCTTGATTTTTCTCTTCCCCATTCCTTTTAATAATAATAATAATATATTTTACTATCATTATTCCATTTCCCCGATTGTTAGTTGTGTATGCATGCGGAAAGTTTTAAATGTGTAACTAGACACTTGGAAGGCAATAAAAATGAATGTACACACAACGGAATACAACGAAATCTTCTTTTATTTTTAATTATTGGCACTCTTCATTTTCCCCACCACCTAGTAATGCACAGCATTGTGGGTACTGACTACTGACTGACTACTACTGACTTTCCAATAAATGAGTATGCAAGTATGTGACAAAGAAAACGAGAGGAAAATACTCATGCAAAGTAAAACATTGAAGAACTGTTTAGATATGATTTACGTTCCGGAGACTTTACACATGTATTCTACATATGTATATGCATATGTATGGTACTCCTCTTAGAACAAATAAACCATTTCGAGTTAAAATCACAGACTACAAAAAATGAAAAAGACAAAAATCCTTTTGACGTGTAAGGAGGCTGGTGTGAATACAAGTAGAATGTACAACAACATGGGTAAACTTCGACTCATGTTAATTGTAGTCACTATGTAGTATGTGTTATGTGTATGTACATTTATAAAAAAAGTAGACAACATGAACAGGAGTAAAATAAAAAAATTATAACCACAGAATCTTTTTCCATGTGCACGCATACGCATATGCACACGCATACATAGTAGCTTGCATCACGATGAGATAAAGTCAAGCTAATTTTAGATGTGTAGAAAAAGTACATTTTTTCACATTTACATTCAACCATAAAATAGATAATAGCCCGATTCATTTGGCTGTTTTCCTCGCCAAACTCGCAAAATGAGTAATTATACACAGTCAATATATTCTTTTCTGGATTCGTGAAATTCAATTTTATGTATCTACATACATGTACAGTTGTTATCAGCGCAGCTCTTCAACCAAAGTCGAGGCTAATGGCAAAACACTATGTAGTTTTACGGGCCCCACGAGAACAAGACTCTCGCAAAATGTGATACGGGTTTTCTAAAGTCTCCCAAACCACTGTTTATAGCAACATGTTGTAAATAGTTAGTACTGTACGTAAAATATACTTCAACTTTGATTTTCAATCACTTTTGATTTTTCAAGGAATAATAATGGCCTATTGCTAAAATTATGGACTAACCAAGACCTGAATTGAACAATCAATTCCATACAAAATACGTTCAATAAATTTTTTCTGTCGAATATTTCAAGTCGAATACCCTGAATCGTATTGTAAAGTTTTCACAAAGAATATCATTATGCATCTATGAATTTTGAAGGCGTTGCATTTTTGTAAATGCAGAAAAGGATTATTTTTCATTTTATGTCGTTATGACTTAGAAACGTGACGATAGAAAGAAGATTGACCCTCTTTCTCGTCTGCTACCATCAACATAAAAATTATTTATGTTTGTGTGAACGCATATCATAATATAATAATAATATAATATTTGCAGATGGTAGAAAATGAAGTAGAATATACACATAATACAATATTTTTCAAAATTTCACATTGAGACATTCAGTCGGTCGCTTATACATAGAGTCGAGCTCTCGGCAATCGGTAGTGAAAATTCTTTGGGTTACAGTTATTTGTCAAATGAATCCTTTCTATTCATCTTTCATGTATGTATCAAAGCAGTGCGAATTAGTTGAAAGGATACCGGCTCCGACATTCTCTCGTTCCATTCTCTTTTGGCGACGACTCCTACCATAGAACGTCCTCAACATGATGAAAATCTCTTTACGTAACTTACACGCCATCCAAGTCAACATAAATGTGTATATGTAAGTATATGTACAAATAGTACGAATGTAGGATACATGTGCATAATATACCCGAATATTATATCGTTACATGGCTCAAGTCTATTCCCTCTTCTCGTGCTATAAACCCTTCTACTTTCCTTCCTCTTCGTCTTTATCTTTCGCGGACTCTTTGGAGCGCATAGCATTGAAACCAAACAGTGATTAATCTTTCCCCTTGACATACCAAGCCTCGAAACAACACAAACATTCAATCTACTCAACAGTGTTAATCGAGAGACGGCATTCTTGAATACCGCTTTTTTCACTTTTCCCCTC
>JAQIVE010000587.1:0-34830 GCA_034698285.1 Sminthurinus bimaculatus
ACTTCTGTAGTTTAGAAGACGCTAACTTTCAAAATTAACTGAGAAGTCAATAATCGGAGCATAGACATATACTTTAGCAATCTAAATGCCAAATCGTATGGAGATTCATAAAAAAAATAATTTTTGCTAAAAATCATGCGTTTTCATAATAACATCTATGCATTTGTTCAAAGTGTACGTAATTCATTGAGCGGTCGATTTCCATCTTCTCTGACGTTTCGGGTCATAGCTTCGGAACCAGTTGACCTACAACAACTTGTGAAACATTTTCTAAAAGAAAATCGCATTTCCAACAACTTTGTCGCTTTGACCATGGTTGGAAAGCTCCGGGATCACCCTCAAAAAAATTCCTGGATCGCGGAATATCTTTCTGTACGTACTTCCCTGAGGGCTACTGTACATTTTTATATTGTATGTACTTTCTATCTTTCCAGTGTTCATTATTTTTATCTTGCCGATTCAGCTATTTCCGCCTTTGACAAGTTCACGCGAGACGTTTTGGGCCTAGAGGAATTCAAGGTGGATCGTTCCAGGACAGCTGGACTCCCTCTGGATCCTGATAAAGATGACTTGGGAATCGATGTTGGACTTATGGATAAATATGCAGAGAATATTATTCTGCACCGTGACATCATTGCTGAGGAGTTGCTCGATATTCGCAAAAAGTAAAAGTACTTTGCATTTTCAAATTTCAAGCTATGACATGACAATGAAAAGTCGTGGCCATCAAAGCCAGTGTAAAAATAAAATACGCTCAACTTTTAACAGTTGGAAAACTACTGGACAACAACTGGCCAGGCTGAAATCTTCCATTCCAAGACTGGTAAAGTTTTTTTACTCACATTAATTTATGTCCGTACATTGCAGGAAGTTCCATCCTTTGAGTAACATTTGTAGCATTAATATTTAAAACGGTTTAGGCTCGACACAGTTACTATGGCGGTGAATATGCTCAAAGGGTCGCCGAATCTTCTATCCCACTGTTAACCTGGATGGTTAACAAACCAAAAATTACCAAAGAAATAATCATGTTGGCTCTCAAAAGTTTATGTGAGATGCTCCATTGTTCAAAACGTCTAAAGAAAAAGGTGGGAAACACCTATTTCTTTTCCATGTCATTTTTTTAGTTATCAACTCTATCTACTCAGATGTTTGCTTCAATATGATTTACTTACGGGTATATTACACATATCTACCTTTCAATCCGATAGTTTGCCACGTGTAAAGGTTCAAAGCTGCTTCTCCACTGCATGAGAGAAATGCCCAAGGGTACCACATCATAATCACAATCCCTTAACAATACTTTCATTTCGTGCATTGGATGCAAGGTTTTTTACTTTCAAGATCAAAAGTGCAGCTAATCTAACTAAACATTACTTGCACATTTTTCATGAATACAGATCCGGAAATTGCCTGTTGGGCTGGCTATTGCCTGTTTGTCGCCTCCATCGACTGCCCAGAAATAATAGAGCAGGTATTATTTTGTCTCTTGTCTCAGAAAAGAGTTATGTATAGTTTCCTACTTCAGGATTGTGCATTATTTGTTTATTTAAAAAAATAATATAAACTGTATTTTAATCCAAATCAACGTCAGGCAAAAAAGGACAGTAGACTCGTGGATCTTCTCACGGAATTGGCGTTCGACATTTACTGGTTTAATTGGCCCCTCAACTATGGGCTGATTCTCAAAGGGATCTACTTTGGTCCTCAACCTACCCATGACCGAGAGGATTTCCAATTTTTATAAAAAGCTTCATGTACAAATATTACGAGTCAGTGCTCTAATATTGTGAATGGCTCGCAAAGTGAGCCAAGTTCATTTTTTAATGTCAAACCTGAGTAAGTACCGTAAAATAAATAGAAAACACGTTGATAAAGTAGGACAGACAAAAGTCAAACAAATTACTGTCTGAACACTTTATTTGTTTAGAAAAAACAGAAGTTCCTTTAGCAAATCATAATCCATCGCAAATCGCAAGCAATAATTATCAACATGTAGTAATTTTCTTATATGTATTTGACCCAGAATGAAAGGTTTCCTTCTAAAATATCTAAAAATGACAGTAAGGTAAACTGAATATCCTGAGTTATTTCCGTTTTTACTGAAAATACAGTCGCTAGAACAAATAGCAAATATTAAGTACTAACTTCAAGAATCTTCCCAAGACTATATGTGTGGAACTCCGACGACAGGGATATAAATACAAAGGTACTGGTGTATGGTTTGTGACAGGCTAATGCAACTTCACGTTGTCAGTCGTCAATTATGAGCTTCAGTGAACCCGACGAACCAGAATGCCCAGTAGTCAGCCAGCTGCTACCTTCTTGCCATCTGCAAAATTTTCCACATTTCTCTGTATAAATTTTCACACTTCTCGGAATAGTGTCACAACCAGAGTCTCTTTACCCATGTGAAAAGACTCTGGTATGTGTACCGTGTACGGTGTAGGTATGTAATATACGATGTTTTTGGGTGTCATCTACATTATAAATTACCGGACTCGCGTCAGTTTTTCTTTCCCCCTTTTCCCTACAAAACTTACGTCTGCAAACATTATTCATTATTTCCGGCAAAAAGCAGCCGCCTTGGAAACATTGATGAAAAGTATATGTAATGTAAAATGAATCAATCTATATGCTTGCTTACATAACGTATGTATGTACATATGGAAGGCCTTGGTTTGATTTCCGATCGGATTTTAATTTAATCAAGGAAAAAGAGCAAAAGATAGAAGCAAAAATCCCTTTGTATGCATTCCCAGTAGGAGGATGAGAATTTAATTAGGGATAATTCCAACATCCATTTGGGATTCCAAAATTCACATGCATACATACACTTGCATACGTATCCAATTTTCAATTAATAATCTTGTAAATGTTCGACTGTGAAACTGTGCATGCCCTAACTAATACGAGCATGTGTGCGTACTGCGTACATTCGGCATTACGTAAAACTTTTTCTCCGTAAAGTCTGTCTGATTGATGATTACGTAACCATTATCTATACAGAGGTATAATGTATAATATGTGTACAGTGTTATTTTCAAAATTTCCGTAGAAATTCGCATCCACGAAATCTAATTAGTTAGTTATCAGTTTGAGATTGACTTTGAGTCTTTGTGATTATGTAAACTGAATGTAAGTAGCCAGTCATTGATTTGAGATTTTGGACATGGTGTAAACCGTCATCTAATGAAAAAATTGCACATTTACTTCGGAAAATTGGGGGATCATGATATGTTTTGTGCTGCATATTGCATGTTGCAAACTTTTGCTGGTGCTTATGTGACCTCAGAGTCATTTTTCAAAAGTTGGCTCAATGTAAATAATTTAATATAAATTACTAAAAGTTTGAAATACAGGTAACTTAATAATAATTAGTAATTAATGACACAAATTTTTTAATGAATGAAGTCACCGAGCAAAATTAAAGCTTCCGCGTTTTGCAGACCGTCTAAATTTTACAAATTGGTTTGATTTTGGTTTTTGATATTTACTGTGAGCAGTTTAAAGTCGCCAACCATGTAACAAGAAAATAAAGTAGCAATTGAACAGGCAGGAAATTTTAGTGCGAAAAGTTTGACGCAAGTTAAATATTTCATTGCATTTGAGTTTGAAGCTGGTTGAAAGCCACCAGCTTATTATTATGATATGGCTCCCTTTTGAGCTGCAAAAAGAATTGAAATCAAAATATGTGCAGAATAAAACCGAGAATTACACTTTTGATTGGCAAAGCTCATTTCGTAGACTGACATGGTGGGGAAGTGGAGGCTGAAAACCCCAACTCTCCAAATTCCAAATTATGGTGGTTTGGAGTGCAAAGTCCAAAGCAGTGTGGAAATTCAAACGGTTGCACTGGTGAAATGTGAAGAAACGGACCCAGCTCTGCAATTCGTGAATGCATGCATATGTATGTACAATGTACACTGTACACTCTTTATTCAGTATTATGTATATTCTGATGTTCATCTGACTTTGCCAATTGCGGTTCAACATATTCCGAATTTCTCTCTTTCTCCCTCTTCCTGCCTTGTGTCTAGCTTTCTCCCCTTCTTCCTGCAGCTGGCTCGTAATCGGATTACAGTTAGACTGACGTTACATTAACTCAAGTCTCAGGTCTTGAGTGTACATTTATAAACTGTGGATACCATCAACTATATATCTTGAGATTAATGCAGTCTCCTCTCTTCCACATTTTCTCTGTACAAAACCTTTATTACATATGTATGCATGTGTAGAAAGTTTCTTCCTATTTACTCCACGAACTTACCATTTTCCCAAGTCATTTACTTACGTACCTATACTTTTATCTATGTGCAGGATGGAGCTAGCGAGAGACGTTGAAGGGAGAGGAAGAGCGCTATTCACGCCACTTATTTAATTGCCTTGGACGTATCATTACCGTATCATCATCAGGCTGTTGGCGTTGGCTTTGACTTGAAAAGCACGAATAAGAAATTCGCAGTTTAATTACACATAACCGTGAACCGACTCTCTCTTTCTCTCTCTCTCTCTCTTTCCTTTCTTCCTTTAATTGGTGTGTTTTCCTATGCGATTTACCCCTCCTTTGTCTCCGCGTGCTTAGTATTCTCTCACCATTCGCAGTGTCATATATAGTCATAGCCCTGGGTTTAAGTTGACAACTAACAATAACGATAAATGGATTTCACTTGGCCTTTTAATATTCCCTTAATGCTAAATATTCTGCCATTGTATTACTTTGCTTGCGTTTTAAACCTAAAGCTTCGTGCTTACGCAAACAAATGAGAGGGAATTGTCACCAAGAACCAACAAAATGTAATATTTTTTGCTTCATTATTTTTGCAAACTCGAAAATAAACAAGCGAAAATTTCCAAACATGTACATCAGTGCTTTGAGATGTGTAAAGGGGACATACAAAATTTGCACATCTGTATTTACAAGGTAAATCGAAGGGTCACGTAAACTTAAGTACAAAAAAAGTGTGTATATAAAAAGTAAAGAGATACAAGATTTGCACTATTTGCACCATTTGTGTCACGTACATATAAAAATAGAGTGGAAGTAAAGCAGTGGAAAAATTTAACTTCTCCTCTCTTGTTCCACTCTCTTCCTGGATCCTTCCTGAGCGGAATCCGAATCTACCTAAATCGGAAATGCATTACGACTTTACAAGCTTTCCATTTTCCTGTACACAAGTATTTACTTAGGGACGGAGAAAAACGGGGGCAGAACACTGTGAGCTGTGAATGTTGCAGACATTTTTACCTTCTAGCATTGAACATTGGGATTCTGCCGTGTACGTATACGTATACATTGTACAGACAGTGGACTGCACAGCCCTCCTTGTATTGTATTGCACTGTACTGTATATTCGTGGTACCTTCTTGGATTTTGCTCTTGTAGCAAAAGAGGATAAGATGAGACCAGCAGACAGACAGGCAGACAAGCAGATGTTGGATGTACCTATTTCTATGTGTAAATACCCAGAAATAGTATGTAATAGGAATGGAAAAGAAAAAAAAGGAAAGGGGAAAAAGAAAAGGTTGACGAGGACGAGAGAAAGAAAAAAAGAAAGAAAGAAAGAAAGCTAGACAAGGAGAATTGAATGGAATGGGATGCGAAAATGAGGAGGAAAATGTGAAAATCGATTCCTCATTCACATCCGCAATCATCCAAAATCCAAATTCAGGATTCCAGCATTCCAGGATAGATCTCTAGAATATATAGAGTAAATCCAACTCTTTACCAATCCAAATCCTTTGCCAGTTTGTACAAAATACACATAATGTGTGCTTATTTGAGCCATGTATTCCTTTTCTTGTCTGTTCTTCGTCCACAAACCTTTTACCTATGTACATTCTAGAGTCTTTACTGCACTTTACTGTTACTGTTATACTTTTACAGACGACATGCTCGGTTTTTGCCTTGTCTTGCCTTGCAGAAACACGACAGCCATATATATACGTATATGTATGTATGTAGGAATTCACAAGATGATTTATGTACAGATGTATCGAAAGATACAAAAGAGGATACAGATAGGAAACGCAGAGAACCTGTCTTCTTGTTCCCCTTAAGTACCCCACCTTTGCTTGCTGCTTGATATTAGATTGTTATTCCTCGGCTTAGTTTTCCTGTCCCTCCCACTTGCTATGTACGTATTTATGTATGTATACACAAAAGACAGTTAAAAGAGACTCCCCATCGTCTTGTGATATACTGTTGGTGACAGCACCCAACGTGATCGTAGTAGTCCGAGCCGCATATGAATAGCAATACTTTTACAATTCCCAGCAAATAAACGGCACACTGACAATTGTATTGTACGTATACATATAGAACGAAAATCACAGATAAGCTTTTGTATTTTTGAACTGCTTGTTTGTTGATTGAAAACTGTCTATAAATTGAGCTTTAAAAACTCAAAAATATTCGGGTATAATACGAAGATTAAAGATTTTCTTTTCTAAAATAAATCAGTTTGGACTTTTACCCTAGATATATGGAACAAAATCAAAATACAAAGAGATTTATTAAAATCCCATATGCGTGCCGAATCAGATAGTATTGCTACGTATAGGAAAAGAGGAGCGAAGATCAAATTTCGAAGATTTTAGAAAATATTCCTTTTGTCAATTTTAGCAAAAATAGTAATGTATGTATGTGCTGCAAGCGTATTCACGGTATTCATGGAGCTCATAAAAATGAAGATTGATGGAAAAAAGCAAAAATCATATTTGCCAATTTTGCAACTGCAGATTAAATTACACAACGTAGGTTCTTCTGGGTCA
Organism: Sminthurinus bimaculatus; assembly: GCA_034698285.1. Taxonomy (NCBI): domain Eukaryota; kingdom Metazoa; phylum Arthropoda; class Collembola; order Symphypleona; family Katiannidae; genus Sminthurinus; species Sminthurinus bimaculatus. The sequence continues at coordinate 6,775 of JAQIVE010000587.1, forward strand.
TTGGTTTTGGGGCACTTTGGAATACTACCTAAATAGATTTTGTTTCTCTGAATGAACGTCTTGGGAGTGAATAAGCCGATTCAGCTAAAATATGAAGCAGTTTGTTGAAGATATTTTATAGCTCTATTTTTATTCTATCAGTTGTTTTGTATTATATTTTGTGGAAATCTGTACTTACTGCATAACAATAACATAAGGAAGGAACTTTGTTTCCGTAAACGAAAAAAAATCTCGTAGAAGAAGTAATAAATTTTTTCGTGGAATCAAAAGAGCTGATATTATATCTTTCACAAAAAATGTATGCAAGTACATACCTATATGGATACGAACATATGGAAAGCTGTAAGTTCACATTGTACATAGACAGTAAGGTTTTTTATTTTGTAAAGTTGCTTAAATACAGTTATTATTCGCTTACAGCAAAATGAAAATCTTCTTGCACTTTTTTGCTGTTTGATAATTTTTTCTCTCATAAAAACCACATCAGATTTTCTTGTATAGAGATTCTCAAGGTACAGTTTATACGGCATGTAGATGAAGTTTCAATCACTAGTTAGCATTGTGAAGATTTACACAAGCGAGTAAATAATCCTGATACTTACAATTTATGTAATAAACAATTTTATTTGAAAGCTTTATAGGAACTAAGAAATCGATTTTTTAAATTAAAGAACTCCAGTTTAGTACATACAATGCATAATGCAGTAATAAAGTAAGAAAAGATCACAGAATTGAATTTTTTGTTATGTAACACACAAAATATGCATACCTGATGTAACATGTAATGCAGAGTAAACAAAAAAATGGTCAAATAGTACAACTACAACAAGTACTTTTTTAGTGTAGCATTTTAGGCCGCAGTGGCTCTTCATTTAGGACTAAAAAAGGGATTTTTACCTAGCCCAAGCTGAAACCCATAAAGAAAAATAAACGAGAAAAGCCATGGGTGCTGGGTCATTTTTATAAGTGCTGGGGTTACTACCCAAACAAATCCCAAAATACGGATAGCAATAAAATCCAATTATCGTGTGCAAATCCCATCTAATTTATGCACAATGAGCATGCAGGATTATGTAAAAGGCGTTGAATTAATTTGAAAATGGTTAATTCTAGGTATCTAGGTTCAAGAAAAAAAAACACATTGTATACTGTAAACAGCCCTAAGGTTAGCCAAGCATCTCAATATCAATCCGATCAAAACTGATATGCATATAATATATGTATGTACCAACGGATCGCGAAAAATCTATTAATTGGTTCCAGAACACTACGGAACGACAGTCAAGATCAATCAAATTCCCTATAAAAGAGTCAATCAAAGGGCTGATGGATTATTCTCTAGGTTTCTCTAAAAAATCTATGCCTCACAATCTGCAATTCATTCTACAGTATTATCTGTACCTTTATGACACGATCTTCTACTTCCTCAACTAGGCAAAAATTCACAGAATAATACAAATACTTTGAGCTGCAGTTTCGAATTCGATAGTTCAGATTTCCAAATAGAATAAAAGGCTTAACTGTTAAATTTACTGTTTGAGTTTTTTGGCTGATGGAAAGTCTCATCAAGATTATCCAAGTTTCTTTGTATTCGTTTGTGCCATGTTCTAGAAGTTTATTTGTCCACGGAGAACTCTGTACATTGTACATTATAAAAGATCCAGACTTGGAGATTTTCTCCTTGCTTCCTTTCTAACATATCCTACCAATGATACTATGTATATGTATATGTACATAGTAATACTTGGAGGATTGGTTTCAATCAGCAGATCCGAAAAGCCTTTTCTCGTAAGTAGCTCATTGACTGTAAGGCGGCTGGCCGGGTATTTAACAGATCCTTGGACGCACATTATTAACTAAACTGGAAGTATTGAATTGTATTCGGATCCGGGGGAGGGAAATGGTTAACGTTGGAGAAGTGAAACGAAATACATACATACAAACGAACAACATGCTGGCTTCTCGTTTTATTTTATTTTCCGGTTCTGGAATTAATGGACGACAATCGTCAGCAACGATGATGATGACGGTGCTGGTAATGAGACGACTCCCCGTCGTGAGATCATAATAATTGGTTTTTCCTCGGATTACATTTCCCCCCGTCTCCATCGTAGAAAATAGAAAACAAGAACGAAACAGCTTGTCAAGAGAGCAAAAAAACAATATAATTATATATAATCATACCATGGACAAAATAAAAATAAGGCCAACTTAATGATACCCTGCTAAATTTAAGATATTGCCCAATCTTCAAGACCTTCACAGTAATTCAGATTCCAACGAATTCGGACTTGACCAATTTGCAAACGTAATCTTGCAATATAACAACATTACTTAACAGTAAATTGTAGTACATTGTACAACGTAACATTGGCGAGAATTACTTAAGCAAGATTAACTATGGGAATTATTTTTCTTAACTGACTACATTTTACACTAACTGCAAAAAGAAACGCAAGCACGAGCCCAAGATCCTAAAAGCAAGGTCCGTCTTCATCTTGTCTTTCAAACTAACGCCACATACTATCTTCTTGTGACGAACTCGCAGGCTAAAGTTACAAATTGTTAATGCATAATCTTACGAATTACGAAACTAAACTTTCCACATTCATAAACATGTGCATTTATACTTACCACTTACATTCTACAATCATTAGATTCGCGCATATAATATAGCTAATGTATGCACACATTATGATGTTTTCTTGTTGAGCAGTCAGCAATCAAACACACGAAATGTATGTGTATCATGCATAATACGGCAAAGCTTTTTTTTATTACACATGCGATTTACATGCAAGTCATTCAATCGTAACTCCTCTTTAGTATCCCCCGTCATCATAACTGCTGTGCAGATACATAGATTCTGGTCGTATGTATAATGTTTACTGACACACAGCTTTTCTTTCCAATCCTCCCACACATACGGATGCCTCATTTAAGCTACTTAGTTAAGTGGAAAAACACATAGCGAGAAGTCACCTGTATATATACATTTATACATACACAGTCCAAGTCATAGACAGGAAAACGATTGTTACATATGGTGTATGTATAGATAGTAGGTATGTATGCTTATGGTGTAGTCTACAGTCTACAGAACACAGGTCAATTATAAATAAAGGCGCATATTATGGAAGTATATGCACAACTTGTACGTGGATGATTGTGGGTGTGTGTTGTGTGCTGCATTGAGCTTTGTCTATAATATATTCTCGCTATATTTCAGTACCCTTGGAAGTTAATGAAGAAGGAGGATGGAAGAGGATCTAAAGCTAAAGCGAAAGTGGAATTACCTATTTAAGACAACGTCAAGAAAGTGACAAGGGGAAGAAGACACGACTGAGCAAAAGTTCTCTGGCCTCTTGAACCCGTTACCCACATTCAATAAGGTAGCTCAATGCACAACACAACTCACCTTGTTGTTTGTAAATAAACTCTTCTTCCCTTCTGTCTGCTTGTACATGATGTGATGTGATATGATATGATATGATAGATTGCAATTGGAAAATCTGAAGTTGTGATGGTCTAACATCAACTTAATTTACCTTTGTATATTATGCAGTAGCAGGTATATTATGTGCCTTGTTTACTGATGGTCGAGGTCTAATATTGTACAATACAACACGAGAACATGCAAGAAGGGAATTTTGAACTCTCAGATAAACAATATGACGAACAAGCAAGGGACTTAACAAAGAAGGCATAGTGTATACCTTACAACTAGCATTATTTCTTGCATGTACATACACTATTTAGTATTCACTTGAAGCCCTCTCCTGCCTCTTGTTTCATCCGCCCTGGCGAATGTACATAATCGTTGATCGTAGACATAATGTTTTTCACTGTTGACTCAACTGTGAAAGATTCAAAACTCATATTCAATAGTGTGTTCTTCCTTTTCTAGCTTGTTCGAGTGCATTTCTCTTTCCCTTTTCTATACATGATACATCTATCTCATCAGCTTCGTCACTTTCCTTAGCTGTCAAGTCAAGTTACAAGTACAAAGAACTGTACTTATGCATGTTCAGTCGTCGTCATTGAAATCGAGAGTAAAGAGTTTCATTTATTTGGTTGGAGCTCAAAATGGCTAATTTTAGCCTGAAAATGCAAGCGTATTGTGCTACACATAATTTCTTCCTAGTCCTGGCTCTTTTAACGGTGTTGGTGACTCAGGTGACCTGGGCTCAAAATTCAACTAGTGTTCTCAGCCCGAGTCAAAGTGCTAATGAGAGTGTAGTAAATGTAACAAGTGACAAGTCTGAAGATACAAATTCGATTTCAAGTGTCATTGAAAGTCCCATTCCAAACGAAAATCGGAATGGGAGCAGAGACGGTCGAGGAATTTTGGATACCTTCCAGACCTTAATTCAAACGGCTCAAACTGTGAACAAACTGTTTGGGAACCTGGGCTCAGGATCTCTTAACAATAATAATAATAATAACAACTACCAACGGCCTCAGCAAAATGCTTACCCAGGTCAAAGTCAGGGTGGGAATAATTATTACCAAGGAAATGGAAATTACCCGAACCCCAATCCAAATTATCAGGGAGCTCCCTCCAACAACTATAATACTCCTACCAATGATTATTATGGATCTCCACCAATCATAACGGCGCAGAATCAAGCGCCAATTCAGTCGTCATCACATGCACAACCTCAATATCAAGACCCAGGTCAAGTTTACACCCAGAGTTCTAGTCAAGTTCATCCGAATTATCAGAGCTTCCCTGTGTCAAGCTCATTAAGTTTTCAAAACAATAATAATAATAACAACAACAACAACAAATATCCGGGAAGTGTAGCCAGTGTGCCCCTTGACACTGACGTTTACAACAATATTCCGCTGAACAAGCAGGGCCAAGGATTTCCGATCGGCGGCGGTGCTGGTGGTGGACTCGGAAATCTAAATGGCATTGGCACTGGAGGACTCGGAGGTGCTTTACCTGGTGGAATCGGTGGGAATTTACTGTCCTCCCTCGGAGAACTGGGGGTTGTTGAGGATATTTCAGAACTACTGAGTTTTGGAAATGTGGAAAAAGTTCTGACCAATGTAAACAAGTTTGACTCCCTTCAGTGCATTCCCAGGCTAGTGTGCCAAACGATTGCCCGGCGGCAGCAGGAAGCCGCGGACAGGGAGCGGGAAAGAGAACGGACTTCAACCACAAGCACGACCACAACGAGAAGACCCAAATCAAGCAAAGGGAGGAAAAATAAGAATGATCGAGATCGGAGCGCCCGCTTCATTCCAGGATTGAAAATACAGGGAGTCGATACGGCTCTGGAACAAGTTGTCAAGTAAGAAACAAAATTAACACTCTCTCCAGTTTTCCGTAACGATATGTTTAATGTCTACAGTCTACAGTAAATACACATTCACAACTTTCCATTGTACGAAGCATGTAGAAACTTTAATGAAAGCGAATTTTTATAATAGAAAAGTGAAACTTGTATTAGGGATCAGCGCAGTGACAAAAAAGGAAATACAAACAACAAAAATGCAAAACCTTTTTTTAGACTGGTCACGATCACAGCAACAAAGCAACAACAATAATAATTTCTTGCATTAATTTCGACAGGTTTTTGGACTTAATGCAGCTGAAAGATTGGTCACTTTATCCTTATTTGTCTGGAGCTTATCACGGCAATCAAGTTAAAAGTTGGGATGAGTGTGCGGAGAAGTTTTCCACATGTCCATTTTCAGAGGATCAACTTTTGTACTATTTCAACAACTACAAAGGCGGACTTTTCCAATCCTTCCGTTCAGATCTTCACCAAACACCACCGTCGTAGTTTTAATATTGTAATTTATAATTATTTAAATTTATAAAATCCCAAAAAATAAGTCGTTTGCGGTTGAATCCAATTACCATTATCATTTTAAAAGGGAATCCACCTACAATGGGTGGACAAGAAACAATGGCTTTAGCAACCGTGTTATTTTAGTGGTTGCTATGCAGATAATGTTTTGTGTGTAGCTGTTATTAAGAAATTCCTTAACTGGTAAATGGTATTTGGTGTTTGAAACTTTGTTATCAGTTTTATTTCTCTTTTGATATTCGTTAAGAACCTCACGAAATACAAACTTGAGGCTTGTTATTATTTATTGAGTTAAATTATATGGCTGTAATATATAAGTTAAAATCCAATCTGTTATTTCGAACCGCGTGTGGACTGTGGACCCTTTCTTGTTAATTTATAAACAATTAGTATTAGGCATACTATTTATACGACGCTACATATTTATGGTTCGTAAGTTTTTACCTTTTTTATACTTTTATACAAACAAATCAACTGCATGTATCATTGTTTCACTTGGTTTGCTATTTCAAAATAAAATTTTTAATTTTTAATTATTTATTACTGATTACTCAGGTTATTTAATTATTACCGAATTACAAAAACACTTTCAATTTCACTCAATTATTATCTTATTTTTTATTTTTAACACTGTAAAAGTAGATCGACCTGCGTTTTGTCAAACGTTTAAAAAACAATTAAGTTTACTTTTATCTTTTATGCAAGCGTATACTTCAGTTGCGCACAGAAAGAAAACGTTTTCCCAAATCATCAAGTTTGAAGTATCCTCCGCAATTAAAATCCATAGATTATGCATATAAAATTCAGAGTACATTTATGTACTCTGAATTCTATGTATTTTTCCATGCACATACTATATATATTTTTGCCGACAATATTTGAACCTAAAAACCTGCAAAAACGTAAGTGCCACACAATTAAGAATACTGTTTACCCCTGTTGTCATTGAATGTTGACAAACTAATTAAAAAATATTTGCATAAAGTATTGTGTATGATATGAGCTCATAAAAATTAAACATTCTCCTAAACGGCAAATCGAGTATCGAGTACGTAATGCGGTGGTTTTGTAAAAGAAAGCCATGCAAATAATGCTCACATCATTAACAGTGATGTAATGATTACTAAACAACTTTAATCAGTGACTAATTAAATTTGATATCTATATTCTCCACTATTCCAAAGTCCTAAGACTTGTTGACCGTGGCAAATTTTGTCCCCAAAGAGTAAAACGTTCGAGTTATCAATATGTAAGTACATTGTATGTACGTAAACTTTTATAATGCATTTTACAAACGAGTGTAAAACTCTTGAAAAGCCATTACTTACTAATACATAATTAAATACATAACGATAAAAATGTTTTCGAGATTTTTTAGAAGTATTTGTGTGTTTTATACTATATATTAACTGTAGGCTTGCTGACCGTTGATATATGGTCAGTATTAAAAATGTACAATTCCATGATATACATCAGTCATTAATCAATTCTCATGACATTATCAAATGAATCGATACTTGACATAATACGATATGCCTATTAAATGTCGTTTCATCCATTTATTTTTTGCGATTAGTTTCATAATCATGCAATAAATACACAGTTCAGGCTATTAACAACAATTACTCTACTTGTAGATTAGAGTTCAAATGACAGCTTCGCCGAGATATAAAAACTCGTAAGAACTCATCTTTTCTAGCAGTCTGCAGTGGCATTAGGAACCAGTTCAATACTTTTGAGTTTTATTTCCAATTATGAGCAATTTTTCGAATCTCGTTGCTCTTGCAGTTTTGGCCATCTTGGGATGCGCCACTGCACAGCACGATCCCCATTTCACTCAGAACAGAACAACAATCGTGCACTTGTTTGAGTGGAGATGGAATGACATTGCTGAAGAATGCGAGAGGTTTTTGGGACCATATGGATATGGTGGAGTTCAGGTAAGAAAAACCTATAAAGTTTTGATGTTGTGACCTGAAACCATATATTTTTGGAAGCCTGTGTTTTTTATGTAAAACTGACCAATTTTTTGATTTTTTCCTATTTAGACCTCCCCACCAAATGAGAACGTTGTGGCCAACAATGCCGGACAGCCACGACCATGGTGGGAACGTTACCAACCAGTATCCTACAAATTGGTGACCAGATCTGGAAATGAAGACGAATTCAAGTCCATGGTAGGAAAATTTGCCTTTCTTTTATATTTTGCATTCAACAGCACATTGTTCAACTGTTTTAAAGCAAACGGTAATTTTTATTTGCACTGAATTTATCATGCTGATGCGTACTTACATTGTAGGTGAGAAGATGCAACGCTGCCGGAGTTCGTGTGTACATCGATGCCGTCATCAACCACATGAGTGGAGATTGGCCCCGTGGAACCCCAGGAACTGGAGGATCTAGCTTTGACACTGCTGCTGAAAGCTTTGACGGCGTTCCATACTCCAACTTGGACTTCAACGGACGGAGCGAGTGCCCTACCGGCTCAGGAGGCATTGAAAACTATGGTGATGCCATCCAAGTCCGAAACTGCAAGTTGAGTGGCTTACACGACTTGAACCACGGCAAAGACTGGGTCCGAGAAAAAATTGTTGAATACTTGAACAAACTTGTTAGCTACGGAGTTGCGGGATTCCGGTGAGTTTTCAAGGGCACATGAGAATTTTACAAGGATGAGGTTAGTAGAGAAATTCATTGATTCATCAACTACTTTTTTATATTTCCAGAGTTGACGCTAGCAAACATATGTGGCCTGGAGATATGCAAGCCATCTTTAACCGAGTCAACGCCTTATCCGTTGAGCACGGTTTCCCATCTGTCGCCCGTCCCTTCGTTTACCAGGAAGTTATTGACTTGGGTGGTGAGGCAATTTCAGCCTCTGAATACACCGGCATTGGCAGAGTCACTGAATTCAAGGTAATGAAGTTAACTTGACATTAACTTCTTTTACAGACAGAAAAATGATAAAAAGTACCGACACAAACTTTAACATTTTGTACTAGGTTTGTGCCAATATTGGAAACGTTTTCCGAAGATGGAACCAACAGCTCCAGTACTTGAAGAACTGGGGTAAGACACTAATTAAATATGTAGTTTGTTTGTATATCTTGCGAATAATTTCTAAAATTGTCAGTTGCTATATGCATTGTTTTGACCATAAATTTTTGTCAAAAGGTGAGGGATGGGGAATGTTAAAGGACAATAATGCTCTTGTCTTTATTGACAATCACGACAACCAACGTGGTCATGGAGCTGGAGGAGAAAGTATTCTCACTTTCCGTGTTTCTAGAATTTACAAAATGGCTCAAGCCTTTACTCTTGCCTGGCCTTACGGAGTTACTCGAGTCATGTCCTCTTACTACTGGGATCAAAACATTGTTGACGGAAAGGACCAAAACGACTGGGTAAAAAATACTGAAAAATGAGACCATGTTTTTGTGCGATCAAAATCATGTAAAAAAAGCACTTTTCAGACCAATTTTTGATTCATACTATACCATACTAATTGTTTTTCGTTTTTTCTTTCAGATTGGACCCCCTCATGACAACGGCTTCAACACTCTTCCCATCACCATCAACCCTGATATGACTTGTGGAAATGGATGGATGTGTGAACACAGATGGAGACAAATTTACAACATGGTTGGATTCAGAAATGTTGTGAAAGGTGCGTCAAAATTGAAAATTTTGTCTCAACTCGCAGCTAAGATCAAAAACTTTTTTGGGTGACAAATGTGCGGAACAATTCTACTAGAGGCTAATAAAAAATATTTTTCTCAATTATAGGAACAATCGTTGAAAACTGGTGGGACAACCAAAAGGACCAAATTGCCTTCTCTCGAGGCAACAGAGGATTCCTCGCCATCAACAATGACGATGGTCCATTGAATGCCTACATTCAGGTACAAACAAGCAAAAACTGGCCAAAATTCTACTGTTCAATTTAAATCAATGTTTTTTACAATGTATTGCAAAGTTATGAACTTTGTTTAAATTGTCATTTTGAAAATTCTAGTCATCATTGCCAGCTGGAAGCTACTGTGATATTATCTCTGGAACCAAACAAGGCAACTCATGCACTGGAAAAACCATCACTGTTGGAAACGACGGAAAGGTCAACGTTCAAATTTCCAACGCTGATGAAGATCCCATGATTGCCATCCATGTTGATGTAAGATTATTTATAAACGCTCAATTATCATCACATCTTTCGTAATTAGTTTACATTTGAATAACCGTTGTAATTTTTTTGTGAATTTTTATTAACAGGCTAAACTCTAAACATAAAGGAAAAAACATGATTGTTTTCCCGTTTCATCGAATCTTGCCCTAGCCATGTCTATGACCGTCGAGCACCAAAAATGCTTAATGCTTTTACATGAAAAACTAAAAACTTGTTGTTATATTTTTTTTTGAAAATCTAACTAAATGAAAATAAAAATCTGTTGTAATTTTAGTACAAAAGTTGCTCTTTATTTTAAGGAACGTTTTTATCAATCGCGTTCCATGCTCAATATCTTATGTTTCTGTTTCTGTCCTATTGCAAAAGACGGCAATAAATTTGATTCATATTTAGCCGCATAAAAATTATTAGTTTTGTTTATGAGTCTCCTCAAATAATGCTCCATAAATAAGCTGTACTTTAGAAATTTTTAGTATGAGCTCATGTGCAGTAAAATCGAACAAAGAATCGAGAATAGAGAACATGCTCAATTTACTGTTGAACATAACCACAGAAAATGTGATCATGATCAGTCGCTTCATAAATTTAGAATCACTGTTTGTATACTAAAGTAGTGACTAATTCCTTTTGATAGCTAGTTTTGGACTCGTCTTTAGTTGTTCAGATGGCAGATTTGCTTCGCACGCATATTATGTAAGTATTTACGAGCATGAGAAATGATTTAATGCATACATACTACATAGACATTAGACATATTAGGTATGCATGTGAATGTCAGAACCTAAACAGAAATAAAATCGAATGTTACCTAGTTCAAGGGTAAATAAAGAATATTTGATTTTTTTTCTCCATAAAAACGCAAAAGAAATGGGCATAATATCTGACGTCAGCAATAACAACTCATACCACATACCACATACAAACAACAGGATATTAACATGCCAATTCATTCACGTCGTGATTTCTAAAGTCAACTGCAACAAAATCATATTGTGGTGTTGAGTGATGAGTAGTTGCCCCTATCCCCTGCATTCTGGATTCACTGCCAGTGGTTATTTGTCGAGTGCTTCAAAATCTATTGGCTGTGAAAAAACCAACCCAAAAGTTACAGATGTTCTATTCTTTGTCACATCTCATCACAGATTATGAAACTGAAAATCTCGCTTTGTATTTAGGCATACGCAGTTCAAAAGTTTGTCAGAGTTTGCAATACGATTGAACCCCAACATTATTGTCATCAGCTACAATACATTACACACAATGCAAAATGCAAATTGATACAACTTACATCTACTTTAGTGAACACACCTTCACGTTTTTGTGTTTTTTCTATTCTATCTTATTCGTTACTTAATAGTTAGTCAACAAATGAACGTGGTGTTTCATGAGACTCGTGTATTGTATCTACTATCTACTACATGCACAAAAATACAAATGCGACACTTGTCAGCTGGCACTGGAACGAGAATAAGACCACTTGAAAAACCACGAATACACAAAACAGTGCTTTGCTTTGGTACACATACATTACATAATCTATAACATATTACATGTATGTACTAAACGTCATGTCAAAGTCTCTTGATATCTTTGACAGTAGACAAATACAAAATTTATAATTGACAAACAATCAATCATCGATCAATTTTCGTGTATCTATGAAAGGAGCCCGCAAATACTAGATAATGGTGTGATCAAAATAATTTTTGGATAAATTGCTTGTCAGTCCATTCAGTTATCTCAACAGCTCAAAGGTTATTACTGCTAATCGGTTAGCAGATAAGAGTGCAAGAGACAACAAGACTCAGGAAATAATTAAATTTTTGCAACGACACACCTTTTTTACCAGTGTGTCAGCAGAATACTAAATTTTGGAGACTGGTCCGCAAAATATTTTTATCATGAGTAAGTTGTCGAATCTCGTTGCCCTTGGAGTTTTGGCGATTTTTGGAGTTGCCACTGTCAACGCACAGCACGATCCCCATTTCACTCAGAACAGAACAACGGTTGTCCATTTGTTTGAGTGGAGATGGAATGACATTGCACAAGAATGTGAGAGGTTTTTGGGACCACAAGGATATGGTGGTGTTCAGGTTTGGAAAATAAATAAGTATACACGAAAATAATAAAATTTTGATATTTTTTGAGAAAACTATTTTTCTCACATATTGAATGTTAATTATTTCTCCAGGTCTCTCCGCCAAATGAGAACGTTGTGGCCAATAACCCTGGCCAACAACGACCATGGTGGGAACGTTACCAGCCAGTATCCTACAAATTGGTGACCAGATCTGGAAATGAAGAGGAATTCAAGTCCATGGTAAAAAACCTACCTAGTTTTCTTTCCTTTTTTCATCCCAAGGAAGTTTGTAAAGGAAAAGTTTTTATATGTATGTAAACGGTCATTTTGATATCTAGGTGAGAAGATGTAATGCTGTTGGAGTCCGCGTGTACGTTGACGCTGTAATCAACCACATGAGTGGCGATTGGCCCAGCGGAACTCCAGGCACCGGTGGCTCTAAATTTGACGCTTCTTCTGAAAGCTTTGAAGCCGTTCCCTACTCAGCCTCCGATTTCAATGGAAAAAATGAGTGCCCGTCAAGCTCTGGAAGCATTGAAAACTACGGTGATGTCAATCAAGTCCGAAACTGCAAGTTGAGTGGCTTACACGACTTAAACCAAGGCAAGGACTGGGTCCGACAAAAAATTGCTGAATTCCTAAACAAGCTCATTAGCTTTGGAGTTGCTGGATTCCGGTAAGTTTTTAAACTGAAAGAAAACGAAAGAAGCAAGAAAATAAAGATTTTGTTGAATAAACGAAAACATTTTTCAAAATTTTCAGTATTGATGCCAGTAAACACATGTGGCCTGGAGATATGCAAGCCATCCTTAGCAAATTAAACGCCTTGCCCGTTGAGCACGGTTTCCCATCTGGTGCTCGTCCTTTTATTTACCAGGAAGTTATTGACTTGGGTGGTGAAGCCATTTCAGCCTCCGAATACACTGGCAACGGCCGAGTCACTGAATTCAAGGTAAAATCACAGTGTATGCAGTAAAAGAAAAATTATATCGCTCTTAAAATTAGGATTACATTTAAACACTTAATTTTCCCCATCTTTTCGGTTTCTCACAGGTTTGCGCTAATATCGGAAACGTTTTCCGTAAATCTAACCAAAAACTTCAATTCTTGAAAAATTGGGGTAAGCATACAATATACAAGTATAATATTTAATATTGTACGCACAAAATCTAAATGGTTTGATTTTATTACGAACCCAGACAGTTGATGTTTTTGTTTGTGTTCAGGCGAAGGCTGGGGAATGTTGAAGGACAATAATGCTTTTGTCTTTGTTGACAACCACGACAACCAACGTGGACATGGAGCTGGCGGAGACAGTATTCTTACTTTCCGTGTTGCTAGAATGTACAAAATGGCTCAGGCTTTCACTCTCGCCTGGCCTTATGGAGTAACTCGAGTCATGTCCTCCTACTACTGGGACCAAAACATCGTTAATGGAAAGGACCAAAATGACTGGGTAAAATCATGTAGAAATTTGACACGCATATTTTTATGTTCTTTAAAAAATGCTAATACTTAATAAATCTCTTTATTGCTGCACACAGGTTGGACCTCCTCATGACAGTAACTTCAATACTCTCCCTATCACTATTAACCAAGGCAATACCTGTGACAACGGCTGGATCTGCGAGCACAGATGGAGACAAATTTTCAACATGGTTGGATTCAGAAATGTTGTGAAAGGTAAAATGAGACTGTAAAATTCTTCGTTTGACTCAAATAAACTTCAAGTGCTTGTTTGAACTTTGCAAAATGCAATGGGTACTAATAAAAAATTATCATCGCAGGAACAATCGTTGAGAACTGGTGGGACAACCAAAATAACCAAATCGCCTTCTCTCGAGGCAACAGAGGATTCCTCGCCATCAACAACGACGATGTTCCATTGAATGCCTACATTCAGGTACAATCAAGCAAAATGTAACCAAAATGGTACTGTCCCTTGTTCGATAAATATTTTTTTGGCAATTCTCTACAATTTTTGGTTTTTTGCAATATCTAGTCATCATTGCCAGCTGGAAGCTACTGTGATATCATCTCCGGAAATAAACAAGGAAACTCCTGCACTGGAAAAACCATCACTGTTGGATCCGACGGAAAAGTCAACGTTCAAATTTCCAACTCCGATGAAGATCCCATGATTGCCATCCATGTCAATGTAAGATTTGGTAGAAATGCTTAGTTATCAATGCGGTTTGTGTACATAATTTATGATTTTTTCCCAAGCGCAAAATTAGTCTGCATAATGAAGCAAAGTAAAACGTAACCGATAATACTTTATACCATGTTTTATCTTTTACTTTCAGGCTAAACTCTAAAATGAAAAATGAACAATTATACCAATCTGCATGCCATCCCCTGGTTGGAGAAAACCTGAGCATCCTATACATGACATGAGAAAAACATCTTGACAATTAGAATCTCTATGCGAAAATTCTAACCTTTGTTAAATAATCTCATTACAAGAAAATAAAGATCTGTTGCAACTTTAATACAAAACTGCTCAGTTCAAAGGAAATGCGTTTACATTTAATTTAACGTCATTTTATTTGTTGAAAAACTAACTCTGGAAGTACAGAGCTCCAAAAAATACAAAAGTAGAAAAATTTTCTATTGCCAACCTTTCCCTGACATTTCTCAGTCCTTTAAGCAGGCTTTTCATATAAGTCCAATGTCAAATGCCAAAAAAGTCCATAATGAGCAATACGAATCTCTTATAGAAAATAAACTTCATACTTGTGAGTAAGTAGGTATGCATTTACATAATACTTTAAAGACTGGAACTCTGTTTATTTTCTGACAACTTAGCTTACCGTTTTCCTGTTTCCTCCTTTTTAATAAATAGGAAAAGAAAGTTCCAGAGCTTTCTAGTATCCCAGTTATCATATGTTGTCCCTAGTAATAAGCATGCTTCAATACGTAAGTATGTATGCAGAAACACACGCGATATTATGCCAGAAACGAGTAAATGCATGAATTGCTTCGTGAAAATTCGAGTAATGAGGTAAGTGAAAGCCACGTCAGTTTTGAAAGAAAAAACGTATTTGGTGCTTTTGTAGCATATTATGAATCATGATACATAATTATGCATACGTGAAGTTAAGCAATTGATGCAAGGTAAATGAATGCATACATAGTAAATACACGTCAGCATAATGTAAAAAAACTATATTTTATTTATTTCACTAATTAAGAGCTTGAAAAAATTATAAATAAGGACAAAATTAAAACTAAATACTCACGCTTATTAGTTAATTACATAGTCACTAGTTTTGCCTTACGATTAGTACAAATGCAAAATACAGTCTTAATTATTGTCACGACACAAAAATGTGTAAAAGTCTTATAAAAGTACAAATTACAAATATCAGAAAGCCTTACTTGTATAAATAAGTTCGTAACTTAACGTGCCACACACCATTATCATATCGTTAAAGTACCTAATTGTTATACTTATAGATTCTAAATTCTAATATGGCTAGAAAAATGTACAAAATATTTTGCAAGATATTTACAGTAGTTATTTACACTGAAAATTTTAGCATTCGAAGAACTTGAAAGGCTTGCTATAACTTTTTATGGTTATAGAAAACCTTTCAAAGACTTTTAAAACCTAAAATTCTATCTAATATTAATTTACATTATCTACTCGTATACTAATACCTAATCCTTATGAGTAGGAATTTGTTTTACAAAACATTACATAATGCATAAAACTACGTATACAATCACTCATACGTTTGAGCTAAATAGTATTTGAGTTGAGAGCTTCAATTAACAATAACAAGTTATATTGATTTCCTACCAGCATTTGACAATTTAAAATTGATTAGAATACTACGCTAAGAAAAACGAAAAAAAAATCAAAATTGACTGTATAAATAAGAAATGCAATTAATAGGAAATTAACAGCACCTTGAACACAAGAAGAAGAAAAATGAACGGCAATTTATCAGATTACTTGATTTTAGTAATGGGGATTTCCTGAGGTTGTGGTGGTGTAACCTTTTCCACGTCCTGTTGATGTTCTGTCTCATCCTTTGCTTCCTTGGGGATGGGAGCTTCCACCTTGAGAACTCCGTTGGGGCTGAAAACTGATTTTAGCTCATCAACGTTCACTTTTTCGGGCAGAGTAAATCGTCTCACGACCTCCTGATACACTCTGGAGTGCCCATCTTTGGATGTTTCATTTCTCTTGGCGTCGATGGTGACCACCCGATCTTTGACGGTCATGTTTATATGCTCCGGTTTGAAGTCATCCCCAACAAAGACGTTCATGAGATACTTATTTTTGTCTCCTTCCGGTACTTCTACAATTTCAGATTTTAACCCAGTGTCCCAGTCCGAGTCCAAACTCCATCGAGAGAAGCCAACATTTCTGAAGAAGGAATTTAGATTGGTCTCCATTTGTCGGAACTCTCGATCCATTTCTCTGAGGGAGTTGTCCAGGATGGCCAGAGGATTCCAGTAGACAGTGGGTCGGAGATGGTGGTCCTGGTCCTGTTTGGCGGCTCCCGTCTCACCCTTTTTCTCACTTAATCCTGCATCAACTCCATCTCCACTTCTTTTGGACCTGGGGAAAAACCAGCAGGATTCAGATCCAATGGATGCGCTTGATGTTAGAACGAATCCCAGAAGCAACAGCAAGGAGAAGAATACTTTGCCTTTCATTTTGACTGGTGACTAAGTACAAATCTGTAGGCAAACAAGAGCAGAACAAAATATTTTATTTTCCGGGACCACAAAAATTGACAAAAAGCTCAAAAAATCGAAACTATTTGGTTCTTTTTAAAAACTTACCGTTTAATATGTATGAATGATCTGCTTTCTTCTGTGTATTTACAATGTTTAGAATTCTGAACACGAGAATTGAGAATAAAAAATTTGACCAAAGTGTGTGTGTACGTAAAGACAAGATAATAGTAAGAACTGAAGTGTGTGAGATGTCAAGTGTGAGAATATGGTCAACGCAAATGCTCTACAACAAATGATGAGACACGTTGACTTTGGCCGGTATATATAGGAAACCAGAAATCGGAAACTGCGTCGTTTTCCTTATGATGCCTGGCTAGGAAGAGTTGAGAGTGAAAAGAGATGATGAGATTTTTCCGGAAGTTTCTATGGGGTGAATTGAGATGTTTCCAGAAACATTTCTAGCATGAATAACTTTGTAGTTTTGTAATACATACTCTTTATGGACTATAGAATATAGAAGACTGAGATGAGAAGAATGAGACAAATCGTTCATATGATTTAGCATTTAGCTTGCTGTGTTTTTTATGCAAGTGGATCTGAACTGCCGTTAAATTCCGTTGTTTTTTATTTCTTGAACACAAGAAGGAACAATTTTGTGAAAGTTCCCTAATATGAAAGAAGAACAAGAAAGTACTTAAGTACAGACATACATAATATAAATTCACTTATACTAATTTGTTTGTCTGCCTGCATGTGTGAGGAGATACGAGAAAGTTCTCGACTTTTAAAGAGAAAATGATGAAAATAATGAAAGACGCCACATGAAATGCGTAACGTACATGCACTGATATTATGTGTACCTACATACTTAATACTCACTCAATGTAAGTACAATAATATTGACAATTTTCCCAACAAATTACTTAACAACGATTAACGACTTTTAAATTGTAAATGTTTCACATTTCACACATGGTTTTAAACAGATTGAGAAACTATACATGAGAAATTAGATTTATTGATGCGCAATATTGATTAATGATCAATGATCAATGTGCAAAGTTCGTTACAAAATGTGATCTACAAGTATGATTTGTTGAATAACAGTGCGTTGTACTTGCTTGAGACATTTACCTGCTTATATTAATTTATTTCCAAATCTGTTTATTTTAATTGTCGGTAGGTGCAAGCAGAATATATCTCTCCTTTTTCCATGTTGATATGCCTATCCGAGATTATACACGAGTGTATGAACAGGTACGTAAGTATGTAAACCCACTATTTTAGACTTTAGATGAAAAGGAAGAGTGAAAAATGTTGACGTGTAGCTAACCTTATTGTACTTTTTTATTATATGCATATAATAAAAAGTACAATAAGGCTACCTAGATACAACTTTTAATGAGAACCAAGAACCAATACTGTAATTGGAAACACATTATCAAGTCGAAAAATCGCCGCAAGCCAATAGGCCATTATTTCTTGTTTTGTTTGAATGACTTTACTACCAACATGAAGAGACGGTATAGTTTGATGTTTTTTCCTTTATTTCAAGTTTATTCTCCATGATAAAATTGAATATTTCAGTATAAATATAAGTCTGACATCTGACAGCACAGTAGACTGACTAATACAGAAAATATTTTAGTAGTCCAATGCAATGTTATCATGTTTATCTTAAAACTTAAATGTGCAAATATAAAAAAATCCTGCTGGATACTCGAAGAAGTAAGCAGTAAAAATCTTGTTGTCTTTCTTTCAGTTTTGTAGATCTATTTACTACTTGTAGTATTTAGTAGTTTTACACAAGTATATTTCCGATACCAGCATTATTTCTGTGTTGACAGTACGCCAAATTAAGTTCAAAGCTCACCAACAAAGAATGACTGTGTGTAGCAGCAATGACAGAAAATAATAATATTGGCAACTAATACGAAAAATTATCCATCCGTAAAATATAAAACAGTTACACCACAATGCCTATAGTGTAACACTATTCATACATGCAAATGATAATTAATACTATTTAAATACACAGTACAAATTAGTACGACAAAAAATCGACGTTTGCTGTCCGTAATATTTTTCAACACAAAAAGGTCTGGGCAGTTCTATGTCATTATACACTAATAATATACATATTATTTTTCATGAATAAAATAGTCAGTACATAGTAACAAAAGTTTGGTGAAATATATTATCATTGTTACTGTATTTGATTCGAAATAATTAATTTATACAGAATAGTATTTTTTTAAAAACTGCTAAATCCTTCATGGTTCATGATCTGATAATTCAGCAATCAAAGAATACCACAATTAAATACACAAAAAAGTCACATAATTTCACCGCCACTTACACATACACTGTCTTCCACGAATCTCTGTTCTGTGAATCCTTGATTTTTGAATTCCCCTCTCGAATTTGATTTCGGGGTAAATTAGGATATATGCACATACGTAATTATTCTATTTCGCGCCGTGGCAAGGATTCTCTTACCTGGAACAGAGATTCGTGGAAGACAGTGTATGAAGGCATGTCATTGTATCTATAGAAAATTGATACACTATAATTTCATAGAACTGAATAATGTTTTACGATTACAAAGGGTAAAGGGTAATATCTTGTGTACATAGTAAAGTTAAGAAATATATAAACCTATGCTCCTAATTTGCTCCGTAAAACACGAACAAAAGTTCAGGTAATAGATATTCTTTGTCTCCTTCTTGTTCATTCTGGTCTTGACAAGAATAATAAACGTACATTATTACTTTGTTGTTATTACATTATTGTGGAGGACTTAAATTATTTAAATTAAATTATAGTAGCAATGATTTTTCCATAATTAGATATCAAATTTGTTCTTATTCTTTAAAAGATACGCTGCAAGGTATTCAATGGGTTCAGGTGGACGTTCTTTACTTAAAGATGATAAACCCTGAAGAAGAATGGGTACAACAGTCTGGTCTAAATATTGGCGAGTAGGCATGCTCTGTAAATCAGTTCTAGTTTTTCTTGTAGGTCCACCATCAATCTCCTTGGCTATGATTTTCTGTCGCACAAACAAAACCCGAAATTTAAGCATCTGATATCTATTTAGCAATGTTTTTAATTGAATAAATCAACATGAGTATTGCGTATTATGTAGTAACTTCATGCCCAAGTTGTTTATTAGTTTTCGTGACCTTTAGATCAATACTACTCACCTGAACTTGACACGATAATGAGGTACCAGTTCCTTCAGCAACGTTTCCACCGGATTTCAATAATCCGTCACCCTGTCCATCTTCGCCAGCAAATTCTGATGGATTTTGATTTTCCTTAACTCGCCCTTCTCCTTCACCCTCTGCCTCAGTTGTATCCGACATTTCAACATCATTATTGATAATTTGAGTAGCATCTGATTGCGTATTAGTATCTTCTACTTTTGCCGCTGGAGAGGCGGGTTTTCCCACTATTAAAGAAGCAAACATGAAATACTTAAATACACAAGTACACAATGCATACATAATACATAATATGTCCAACATTTTCTGTGTATGTAGTGTGACATATTTCAATTATTAGTATAATAATTATGCTGTATATTAGGTACTCAATATCATAAACAATCCAATAAAACAACAATACTATTGTGTCACATTAGTAAAATGTAAAAGACGCCGCATAAAAGTAAGACTTTATTTTCTGAGATTCTAAGACTTACCTTTATTATCTGCCATTTGAATGAATGTAGTTTAAATAATGTCAACACCGGCACCACTAAGAGAGAGGCCGTAATTCGATTCCTTTAATGTCTAAAGTTGTCACAATATATGAGTACTTAATGTTCATAAAATTAATAATAAAGTGATATAAAATTGTTCAAAACTTTGTTTGGTTTTTTTCCTGTTTGATGTTTGAGAAGAAAACAGAAAAAATTCAAAATAAATTTTGATGGGTAGTTTCAAAGGCCTGCGCTCGATGTGAGGAAGAAGTTCAAGACTTTTCTCCCGAGCAGGACGATCGCATTGATGAATAGCGACACCAGCGAGCAATATTTTCAAGCAAAAGACGCATGTTGATTCCTGTTCATTTTAGGTCTATCAAAATCTGGACGAGAGGAGAAACACCGGAATTATAATTCTTAATTTCAGGTAAATATTGAAAATAATTAACTTTAACTAACATTTTACCAATATTTCATCTATTTGATTGTATTCGCATGTATTGCTTTGTGTGCCGTGATATTTTGAAGTATCGAATGTTTATTTTTATTTTGTGTTTTGTTGTGTAGAAAGTATTTATAATGGGTAAGCCGCGTGGATTGAGAACAGCCCGAAAACACGTTAACCACCGAAGGGATCAACGATGGGCCGATAAAGATTACAAAAAGGCACATTTGGGAACAAGGTGGAAGGCCAATCCTTTCGGAGGAGCATCCCATGCCAAGGGAATTGTTTTGGAAAAGGTGATAATCATTATTGTTAAATTGAAAATGAAACTTTGACATGAACAAATATTATAATTTATGAAATTGATGAGTGATGAGCTTCTTATATCTATGTAGTTTGTAATTTGTAGTCAAGAGTTAAGTGTTAATTTTTTTGTTAAATCAAAAGACATCATTAGGTATTTCTTATTGTGGATTGAAGTGTTATTAATGTTGAATTATCATTTTGAAAGATTAGTGATTTTATTCATAATTACCAATTTATCTAAACAAATGTTATGTATTTGAGCTGCTTCTGGTTTTCGGAGTTTTAGTGGCTTTACATTTGAAAGCAAACAAACAAAATCAAAATGATCAGACATAAATTATGCTACGTAACTTTGTACTTGTGCCATTTGTTTTAATTTCAATGCAAGATTTAAGTTTATTTCGTTCGTTTGGATTTATTATTGTGGTTCATGAGTTCCTGTGTCATAATCTTAAAGACTTTCCTTGTTGAAACTTAAGTATAGTAGTGCTGTGTATATAAATTAAAACGAAAGACTTATTCTACTTGTGTCTTATATTATCACGGTTTTTAATATGAAACGAAACATACCCATGATTATAAATTTTACCGAGTTTCAAAGAAGCTATTTTATATTTTATCAGTTGTGAAATTTATTTCATTCTAATTTTGTGTTATTTCTTTTTTGTATGTGTGTACAGGTCGGAGTCGAAGCTAAGCAACCTAACTCTGCTATTCGCAAATGTGTAAGGGTTCAGCTTATTAAAAACGGAAAGAAAATCACAGCTTTCGTACCTCGGGACGGTTGCTTAAACTACATTGAAGAAAACGACGAAGTTTTAGTTGCCGGTTTCGGACGAAAAGGTCACGCCGTCGGAGATATTCCCGGAGTCAGGTTCAAGGTCGTCAAGGTGGCCAATGTCTCCCTATTAGCTTTGTATAAAGAGAAGAAGGAAAGACCCAGATCATAAGCTGTTATTGTAATCTTTTAAAAAAACATAATGATGAAATAAACTTCTCATTTATATTGAACATCTTTAAGTTTTAAATTAATTATGGTTTATTCCTTGTCTGTTTTGATTGGCTTTATTATTACAGCACTATACTTTCTAGGGTTTAGTTCTACCACAATATTTACCATATCGAAGGAATACCTTAAAAACTGGAATATGGAAGTGGAAATTGTTCCTATGTTGTTGTTGAATAATTTTTACGAATAACTTTTCTAGAGATAAATAAGGAAGACAAGTTTGAAGTAGTTGTTTTTTAGTGCGTTAAAAGTTACAAGTATAAAAGTATGCATTACCAACTATTATCGATTAAAGCAGTAAATATCTAATCGCAGTTTTTCATTTTTTACAGTAGTAAGTACGGCAATATTAGCTGATAGTACTTACAGTACTTACGTCGTATTTAATCAAAGTATTTTTTATTTTTAAAAGAGGTTACTTATAGCAGATATATTTACTATTCAACATTCAACTAGGATAATTTTTATATTTCATGACTAATAATTGCTAAAATGGGGCTCATAATATACAATTTATGCAAGTGAAATATTAAGGTTAAACCCTCACACTTTGCATGTTAATGCCGTTCCTGAATTTTGTGAATACGTAATATAAGTAAACAGAATACTTACAAAAGTTTTCATGGATCTTTGTAAGTTTTTTCTAATGTACTTACTGAATACTGAACGTATAATAAAACTTCCGGAAACCCAATTTTCAGCTTGTATGTACATATTACATATATACACGAATAAGAGACCACGTCAATTTTTGGGATTAGGCATATGTAATAATGCGGTATTTCTTATGAAAATCTTATTTTTAGCCGAAAATGAAAGCAAAAGATAAAAAGTAAAATATGATAGGAGTATCTTGTATATAAATCTTTTTATTTCACATTGAACTGAACACTCGTATTTATATAATAATATATTTTTAAATAATAGGTACTTAATATATTATAGTATGAAAATTTTAACAAGCAGCACAAGTTTCAATGCATACATACACTGACTTTTCATAACAAATCACCCTTGCGCATCATCGAAAGAATATTATAACAGAGGTATACCATCACTTACACATTACATACTAACAACATACTCATTTTCCTTTATATCTGACGAGAATAATAAAAGTAATTCAATAACGACCAAAGCATCATGCATAACAATAATGATAACAATTCGATTTTATAATTTTATTAAATTTAAGTCTTTCTAAGCTACAGTTGAGTAAAGTCTAAGTGTGATCGTTCCAATGACAGCGGTCAGAACGGCTTTGAGACCAAGAGCTGTCCACGAATCCAGTGATAAATAATAATTAGCTATGAAGTCAACTAAAAGGGATTTGTAGACACTTGATACTAAGATAAAGGAAACAAGAGGAAGAAGACTTGGCTTTAGATCATGGCGTGTCCAAATCCAAATTAAGGTGGTCACAGTAAGATGATGGACCTATAATAATTACAAAGTAGACAAAATACAGCATATTACATTTTTTTAACTTAGACAACTAAACTAGTCATACATACAGCTCCAGGCATTTAATTTTTAAATGATGTTATATTGACATTGTTAAGGCATGCATGATTAGCCTAAATATATATTGTTCATAATTCCTTACCAAACTGATATTGGCATCAAAACTTTCTTGAATGTATCGCCAATTAAACTCGATCCCTTTTGCTCCAACCCAAAGACTTAAGAGCCTTGTCAAAATAAGTTCAGCTGTGGCCCATCCAACGCCAGCTGTCAATACTTTGGCATGGCCACGACCTGGTATTCTTGACAAAGCCAAGAAAAGGCCAATGAAGTCGATGAGATCCATTGAGGCTTTGAAGAATTCCTATATAAGATAGAACACAATAAAATTGATTGTCAAATGCTTGAAGTTTAAAGTTTTACATTATTTTGCAGAGGAATGTTTATAAAGTTTAATACATACACTGCACACAGTAAATAAGAAACTCCAAAAATGAGCAAACATTTATATAAAGTGTGCTTCTTAAATGTAATGCGTACCAGTGTGACGAGATTTTGGTCATCGCTTTGAAACACGGAGACTGTTTCTGAGGACGAAACGACATTATCTTGAGCCCCACTTGGCAAAGGAAAAAATGTGGCCATTATGAGCATCTTAATAAGTTGCGTGAATGTGTAAATAAAACCGGCTTGAACACATTTCCAAAATGCATAGTAATCGGCCCTATAACAAGCAACAATAATACATAATACATCAAGTTTAATATTTTGGATTACACTTTAAACTTAATATTTCATGAATATCAAATATCAAAGGTTCAAGATTTCAAAGCAAAGATCTAACTATTATTTTGTTACTTACAGTCCAGATAGTTTATAGGTCAAGTAGTATGGGATGTATGCTAAGGCTACGCAGTTTCCAAAATGATAAAATGTCATTCTGACTAAAATATTTTAACTTTAAACGGTTTGTTAAGCACGGGTACTTTGATTTCAGTGTGTGTAAACAAAGTTTCAAATCATATTGCTTGTGTATTGTGTACTATAATTATTGAAGTGTATTGGGTACACACGTGTTGTATAAGTTGTATACTTATACACGGCTCCTTTAAGTGTTACTCTCCACCCTATGAACTATGAAAAGTAATTAATAGTTAATTAAGTATTTTAACTTTTAACCCTAATTTTATTTCGGTTTTATTATTATCCGGGAGGTGATTCAAAAATCTGGTCCCGCACTAGAACTCAAATCGACGAAAGAGGGGGTGACGAACGTTTTTAGAAGATCGAAAATTGTTCAGCGTTTTTCAACCAGACAAAACGAGATATAATATCTCGTTGTCTGGTGTTTTTCACCTGAGACAAACGATCAAGTTGTTTTTACTTGTCCAGTACCTATGTACCTATAACTTGTATCTTGTCTACCACAGCTGAAACTCTTTTTGCAAATACTGTAAACACGATTAACACTGCAAGTACTGAAAAATGAAAAGTAACACATATATTTACAGATTCTTGAGGATGGGCGATCGGTAGAAGATCCTCGTTCCTCATCCTCGGGTTTGCATTTTGCATGTAGGAACAGAATTGTCAGTTTCCATGGCTTTATCCTCAACCCTGCCACACTTGTCACTCGTCGCTGCACACTGCACTGACCACTTCCTTTTCCTCAGTCGTTTGAAGGTTTGACAGTGACAAAAAGCCAGCGGTTTTCTGTGAAATAAAAGCGTAATAATTTACTTTCTATTTTAATCAAAGATCAAAAAGGAATCTATGGGTGGAATAATCAGCATTATACAAAGCCGATCGGCTGTAATTAGGTCATCAACACTAGAATCTCCTCCGATTGTCTATACAAGATCTTCAGATTTCACTGCCTCAGGTTGAAACAATTATGTTATATACGTTGGGGTTATTGATACATAATACATAATCTAAAATTATATAAAATTATATTATTAGGTCAATTTCTATCTAAAAACTTTTTATACATTTGCTTTACATATCATAGGTAACCCAAAGCCCGGATTAAAAGAATCATGGGAACTCGCCATGAGATCAATGATAGCCGTGGATTTACAAACGAGAAAGTTACTCATGCCCGTTATTGAGGAAAGGATGGCAAAAATGAATTACAAAGCGCAGTACAAACAGGATAAAATCAGTTCCGTGCTCGCTAAATTCTCAAATTGGAATGAGCCCCAAATATTTGAACTTCACGATCTTTTCCAAATTTTTGAAACCGAGGGCGATGGACTTATTAATGTGACAGAAATGTACGAACCCCATTCCATTCAAAAATACAACATTAACGTGAATACTATTGTGTGAACTTATGAATATATTCAATTATATTCACATTTATTTGTCTGTGTAACTCTTTGATTCAACAAGGTATTCATTTTGCCTAATTTTCTTGATCGTTTTTTCAGGATTATGGGATTGGAGCATTTTAACGATAAAACTCCTTTGAAACTCAGGGTCGATACGATATGTCGTTTTGATGATGGAAACGGTCATATGAAATTTGAAAACTTCCTCAGGGTCATTATTATTTTTCCCTTTTTTATTCATATCAACTTTTTTTACTCCTGCTTCTTCCACTTTCATTTCATTTTTTTGAATCTTTAAAACACAATACATAAAAGTATGTATGCAGAATGCAGAATGACGACTGTATGATAAATGTTTTTTAAACGTTTGTATATGTAGATGATCAGAATTCTAGACTCTGACGAACATGACGACAATCCTCTTCGGCACACTTTTGAGAAAATACGAATAGCAATACGATTTCTTCGCCATATGAGTGTTCCACAACAAATTTTGTCTGGATTTCTTTGACTTTGGTTTTTTTTTCCAATTCACTGCGCATAAGAGGTAAGAAAAATTGTTCATTTCATTATTTTTGTTTCCTTGTCCCTCTTTCTTAGACTTTTTTATGTCTGTATTGTACTTATAATTGTTAGCTTGCTTTCAATAGTGTGCATATGAATATAAATTACTGTTCAATCTCAGACCTCAGACTAGAATTAGGTAACTTGCAAACAAACCTGCAAATCAAATCATAACAAACCCCGTACTGTGGTGAGTAGAGAGAGGTCCATAAGTCCATACTTATTCATGAAAAAAATTTGGCTTGATTTCATGCGGAGATTTCTATTTTCCATGAAAATTGAAGTACATAATTTGCCGTATCAATGTATTTACATTGAAAGTATGTTCCATGCAAGTTGTTAGTTAACAGAATATGTAAGTCTATAGACTATAGAAAATTTCTCCTTATAAACCCACATTGTAATTTTGTCATTAATTTCGGGAAAAGCGTAGTATGTATAGAGCATAAAAAGTCAAATGATGGTATATTTTACATATCTACATTTACACACAGATTTTATGGCCGTCCCTTCCTGTTCTTCCTTTTGGTACCCTGTCTTTTACCATCCGTCCCTTTGCCTGTCTAAGTACGTATGTTGTAGACGACCTGCCTCAAGCTTTACCTAGAAACCAAAATCTTGCTAAACTATTGCCCAGCACAATTACTTACATACATTATTCATGTGTCTAATACATTTGTCTACATGCTACAAACGTATTTCACCTTTTGGCTCCTAATACAATTTAGATTCAATAATCTATCTACCTATGTATAACCTATACAACGCTCAAAGCTCACACTGGCATTTAACTACAATTCGATATAAAGAAGCTCAATGTGAGTATGACTAGCAGTTCGGTTCCCATTCACCTCTTTTCTCTTTTTTTCTCTGCTCTTTTCACCCCCTTTTGCCTGTTCTCACCCATCTCTTCTTGTCTCTTGCTGAAATCCGTACATTATACATAATGCATGTTTGTCCATTTTTAGTCTGACCAAAAATGCTGTCACTGCACATATTTATACCGTATGTAACTGTAAAAACTCATATTCAAAAAATACCGTCAGCTATTCAAGTTGAGAATTAGCTGGTTGCGGATCTTGCAAAGTTACCTAGTTTTTATCAAGCCTGAAAAGTTTTTTGTCACAGAATTTTACAAACACTGTTATTTTTAAATGAGCTTGATCGTTTTGCAGGCTGATAATCAATCATATAATGATTATTATTGGTAAAAACAGTGACGGAGTCAAACAGTTTTGTAATTTACACAAGACAACTGCTCCTTCCTTCAACTTGAATTATAAAACCAATAAATGGACAATAAACAGCATACAGTTGTCTTATTAATGCTTAAATAATAGTGTTGCCGAGGCTTCGGGCAAATAATTGTCAGAGTCTCCAAAGTTTGCCAAGTGGCGGCCGGGCTAGCTTAGCTAGACCAAACTGACTACTTGGTAGGCGGAGGAT
>JAQIVE010000588.1:0-34820 GCA_034698285.1 Sminthurinus bimaculatus
AAGTAAATAATGGCTGTGTTTACTCACAACCTCAAAAACGTTTTTTATGATTACTCGGCCAAATATTAATATTTTTGAACCGGGTAAAAAAGCGCTATTAAGATACAACCATTTCCTACAACTTTTCTTTTGGCACCTTTGCTCTTTGATGTGTAATTTCTTCTCAAAACGTAATTATAAGCAATTTTCATGCATTTTCATTGAAACGTGGATCTTAGGAACTGCTTAACCGATTCTGTTCAAACTTGGCACAAAATTTTTATTTATTTTTCGTAGACCACATCTAAAATTTGATCAATTTTGGTGCAAAAATGAAAAAGTTTTCTTTGAAAAAGTTGGTTTTTTTGGCGTATTTTCGAAATTGAAAGGTGTTCCGGGGCATGAAAAAAGATGAGATTTTTGGTGCTGATGCCCCTGCCCGATCTATACAAAGCCTAATTGGTGCGATAGTGCGCATATTTATCATTCAGTCTGTAGAAAATAAAACCTGCTTTAAACCTTAACGCCTGTGTTTTGATGAATAAAATATTTTGCAGTGCGTACTTCCGGCTTTGAAAACATTCAAATGCTTGCTTTGTAGCAACAATGTATACTATTAGGCAAAATATTGCAGGTTTAAAGGTTTTTTAATCATAATTGCACCATGTTATGCAAATAAACGATTTTAAAATTTACAGAATTTGACCCATGGTAAATAAAGACTCTTGCGTTTTTTTCGCTTGAACTTGTCTAGTTATGAACCATGTGAGTGAATTTTATTCTGCTTCTTTTAATGCAACAATATCAACATCAATATCAACAAGTTAAGCTCGTACTTACACACAAATACACAGAATATGTATACAACATACAACCCTACATTTCCCCTGATAATTTTTCTTGTGTGTAAGAAAGAAGAGTGTACTGCAGTTTCGCCCTGTTCAAATGACCTTTCCGTAGACGCATCAACATCATGAATGTATGCATACATACAACATTGTATAATGTAGAATTATAAGGAAAGCTAAACGTTATATTGCTATGAGTACATAACACATAATATAATCCCTCTTCTCGATGTAGTTACAGCATAGTGCTTTTTGGCAGCATAGACGAGGTATATACTATATACACTATATGAAGCAGATGAAGAAGAGTCAGGAGTTGAAAAACCACTCAATTCATATCCACAAGCCATTTCCATAAAGAGAACCAATATAACCGCCCACGCACCCCAACTCATACGTACGTACAAACATACAGTCATTCTCTTTTTATTATTCTTCTTCTTCATCTATGTATTTCCTCCTCCTTCTTTAGACCAGTCGTAAGTTACAATGGAAAGTTCTGCGAGTATTTTTTACATTCATCTTCATCTTGGCATTTTGCTGTGTGTATTTCACTCGCTGTTCTTCTTCTCTCCTCTTCTTTCCTCTGTTGCCTCATCCCATGCGTGTGCCCAGCATCGCACACTCTTAATGTCCAAGAAGTTACAAATACACATTACATGACACACATGTATAGAGGTACGTACTTCTATGTATGTGTGTGTACTTTATTCACCACAATAATTACATGAACACAGACAAAAACACAGAGACATTTGGAAAACATGCTCATTTTTACACAAAAAAGTACAGTAACTACGCCGGTTATGCTTATACATTTATACATACAAGTACTCCACCAATGTATGTACAATGTACAATGTACACGAACGATTACTCCATTAGCACTGACATTAAAGATTTAGGATCAAACCGTTGAATCATAAACATAAATCCACATTGCATCGTGTATGTATACTGTGCGCACATTGTATTATTCATCCATGAAAAATACTGCAAGTATGTCCATGTGTAGCTGTACACGACTCATCGTTTCGATGGGACACATTACGCATTACACAAGACAACAATGAGTATGAATATTTTGTTTTTATTTCCCATTCCACCATCCTCCTCCAACTCTATTATGAATGACTCAATGGGGATAAAAAAAGTTACAAAGTAAGTAGGTATGCGCATGTAACTACCATGTATAAATATAAGTATGCATCTAAAAGTCAGACAGATTCTCTCGTCTATCAATCTTTTTCGCTCACTTCTGTCAAATTTAACTTCTCACCTCGCGAGAAGAGAGAGAGAGAGAGAGAAAAAAAATCATCGACTTGATCCATTCCATGATGTGTATAGTGCATAGTGTTCCGTGTATGACGGTTAGCCACCTTCAAACACACTGCCATAGATTTAGATTTTACACCAACCCCAGCTCTGAACCATGCGCTTGCCTTCACCCTCCGCTCATACATACATACATACACATGCAATCATGATTTATCATACAATTACAATTATGATGAACTTTGAAAATCAAAACATAATAAGAACACACAATGCTAAATGTCTACTATACACCCATAATTTAGAGGTGCCCACAAAATATACGCGACTTGAGAGTGCATTTAATGTGATTATCACCGTGATTCATATTACGTACAATAATAATACATACATACATGTTATACATATTAATATTGTTGTGTGTGATTGAGTCAAAAGAGATTAGTCATTTTATATTACTGGCCTGTCTGTATTATTATTATTGCTATTATTATTATTAGTATTGGTGTAGTTGTAGGAGAAGAGGGACGAGAAGACGAAGGCGACGGCGACGACGACGGTCGGACGGACCACACAGTCCTCATTATTTATGAGTGTGTAATAAAAAAATCAAAGTCTTTTATACACCCTTAACCCGATGACCACGTGTCTTCTCTATATTATGTGTGCGTATATTGTGTATTGTACAAAATGTATAGAGAGGATACATCAATGCATAGTTATTTTGTTTCTCTAAGCATGATGTGCTTATAAGAATCTGTCTTTTTGAGAGCTACCTTGCTATTGTTGCTCTTGGGCCTTGTCCATTCATATTGGTATTGACGCTGACGCGGACGCTAAAGTTGAAGTTGATGGTACTGCTGCTCTCAATGATAATTAACTTGACTGAGCATTATTAATCCACATGAAAGACAAGTACAAAAAAACACAAACTCGAGATTTTTATCTGTCAGAGAACAGCAACTTTGACTCAGAAATTGTATACATGGAAAATAACAAAATTGTTCGTGGGATAAAATTTCTGCAATATGTCTAATAACAGTCAACATTGCCGAGAATGACGTTTACAACAAAAATAAGGACAAGAATTAGCGTGTCTCTCCCTTTGAGTCACCTGTCGATTCCATGTACAATGTAAATAATGGCAATATATCATGTATTTCGAGAAAATTTATGAGTTACTATATATATAATGTAAGGTATTAGCTGTATTCTACCTGTATGCTTTACAGGATATCTTTGAGAGTGACGAGACGAATCTTAATAAATTCGAAATCCAAATGAGCTGGCTCATCAAATTTTCAAATGTAGTGTAATGCCTTGTAATGTAATGTAATGTAATGCAGTGTAGTATAGTAGTAATGTATTCCGATTCAAATTCGATGGCTAATGGCGTTGGGCGACGGACAACAGAGAAACAAGAAACAAGTGCAGAAGAACAAAATCATCCTAGTCCAAGTCGACTTCGACTTGGTCGGTGACGCAAACCTAAAAGTACAACATGATATTGTATTATTATCATGTTATGTTATAAATGAACTGTATGCAGAGCATCATCATTATATAGAGAAAAGATCTCATTTATTTAACTTTTATGCTGATGTTGATACTGTATGGATGAAATGAGTGTGGCGAGGGCAGAGGCAGACGCTCTAAATAATTACCATGATAGAGTGACTCTCAAAACTCTTTTAAGCCTTTGGGAAAAATCAGCAATTTGAAACAGCAGCAAGTTGAAAGTTTTCCTCTTGCAATAAGAAATATAAGAAAAGTAGACATCAGCGTGGTAAGTAAGTAAGTGAGTCTTGAGTCGTCCTCAGTCTTGAGCCTTGAGTATTTAGTGAATGAGTCAGGGAGCGACAGACGCCCGGCACCAAACTTCATTCTTATCATCACCATCGAAAATCTCTATCTTTTGTGTATATGCATGTATGTATGTATCTATAATATCCATTACATTGCATCACACCACACTGTCGACTGAAAGTATTGTGACTCTGCTGACTATCTGTAAATCGCCTCTTACACACACACACAACAAACAGAGCAAAAAAGATGAAAGAGTGTTTATGTTTGTAAAAGTAAGTGTGTACGTGTGTGATCATCATTATATTTGTATTGAGTATATTGAGCTTGATGTTTGATTCCATTCGATTCGATTTGACTGGATTGGACTTCTGGAGTGAATTGGGAGTAGTATAAAATGTAGATTATCTGCCTTTATTTATTATTGTTGTGTGGCTCAGAACCTGGACTGTATGTATAGTATGCATAGTGTATAGGATTTGATGGTGCTTAATATTCGTGTATTACAATAAATGGAGGAAAAAATTCGATGATCAAAAAATGAAAGGCTGGACTAATGTACTGCTCACACTTTTCTCTCCCTTAAATTAGTGTGGCTGAGCATCAGGATGATAATGGAGCTCTTTTCACTCGTGTAAATTACACACATCCATTCGCATTTCCTACAATATAATATTATAATATGATATTTAGCTGGCTGGCTGGCTGACTCCGTGTTATCAAGATGATGATCATAATTCGCATATTGTGGATTGTGGATATTTGATATTGAATAATTTTTTCTTTCCTTCCCTCTGCTGAGTCAGTCAGCGAGTGAGTCCATTCAAATCCGATCCATTACACAAAAGCAGTCTCTGTATACATAATGGTAGTTGATGGATCGACATGGAAATGAAAGGGAAGACGATCAAGAAAAAGAATACACGCACATGTATGTATATGTATGTATACATTATACATGCATGGACTGCATCTTCCTTATCTATCTTTCGCATGTTGTGTTGTGGTTGTGATCCTCGACGGTACATACTTGGTTGATCTTTAACACCATGC
The DNA here is from genome assembly GCA_034698285.1 of Sminthurinus bimaculatus. Classification (NCBI taxonomy): domain Eukaryota; kingdom Metazoa; phylum Arthropoda; class Collembola; order Symphypleona; family Katiannidae; genus Sminthurinus; species Sminthurinus bimaculatus. Next base: position 4,962 of record JAQIVE010000588.1, read on the forward strand.
GTATCAATATCACAACAGCTCATAATGCAAAATGCACAATGTACGGTGCTCAATAGCACAACTTTAATATTTAAATCTATCACGCGGTTGAGCTGTAAATTGTAAATCGAATACATGCCGTATAACTATCTAGTCGTATATTGTGAGATGCAGTACGTACATACGTACATCTTCTTCCCATCTTTTTTCAACCAGCAGGCATAATACAAGCATTTACTTGCAACTAGTCTGCATCAGCCACCAGTTTGATCATAAATATACAGGATTCAATAATATAACAATAATAATTTCTTATGGCTCCCTGCCTTACCTGATCCCCACACAAGACAAGTAATTTAAATATTTTACAACGATACACGCATTACACACTTTTATTTGGCTATATTTAGAGGCTTCAAAAGGTCTCTGCGGTGAGTATATGATGGTGACTGGAAAGCCGTAGAAGGGGCTTTAAAAAACTTTTGAAATAAATTCTTTTACAAATCGTTATATTTAGTTTCCTCTGCAACCCTTAAAGGAATTTGGAATCAAAATTTATGATATATAACACTATAATGTCTATTCGAAAATTTTTTGACATCAAACTTGTTTCAAACGAAGACTTGGTTCTTATTTCCAGAGTCCTGAGTATTATTATATTTTATTACAGTTTGCTTAAAAATTAACGTGTAACTCCAATTTCCAATTCAGCTAACGATTTTGTGTCCTAGTCTCCATAACAAACTTGCTGCCGAGAGCTTCTAAAGCTCGTTAAGTTAGCCATGCACATTATATTGGCTTCTGCATTCTGTCTGCTCCTTGTAAACATAAATTGCATGAGATTCCATATGAGCAAAAACACTTATTGTTGAACTCAGGTAATGTACAAAGTGACTGCAGATTTTACAGCTGACTGGCTGCAAATTGCAATTCATGTACTCATGCAACTGTCATTATGGTTATGATTAAATGGCGTATAAATAGATATTCCTCCGTTTGAAGAGAGATGTAATACAATATGCGATTTAAAGGCAAAATCATGTTGATCATAACACATAACTAATTGTAAGCGGGATCAGTACTGTAAAACGAAAAGTTAAAGTTGAAAGGCTTAGCCCATCATCTTTTTTTAATTTAAACATTACATGGATCGTAAGAAAAACGGATGTTTTCAGTTAACGTACGTTCGACTAATGGTATACAATATACATAAATAGGGCAGACGGCGACAAAAATGGCATAATTGACCAAAGAAGTACTTTTAGGCGTACGTTTTTCGGCACATTTTTTGCTAGTTTCAAACAAATAGATGAAATCAAGAAAAGAATGCATTGAAACTGAAAGTTTGAATTAGGTTTTTACCAAACCATGCTTATAAGTTTTCCAACGAATTTTACAAATTAATGAGATTGAAATGTTAAAACTATAAATGAGGTTGTTCGTGCCTCATTACGTTTGTAAAAACAGGCTGAATATTTAAAAGCCGTTGGAGCTTAGCAAGATTTCATGGCTGTCTACGTAACAATATTGCATAACATTTAATACCTATGTATAACTGAGAGTAAGCATTCATGTTTGTTTTTATGCTATACATATTTTATAGTAATAGTCTCAACTATTTCTAATATTGACATCTATCAATTTCCATCCTTTCTCTCCTCAATTATAACATACCCAATTTAACATTGACTGCTTATTATAATTCCTGTGTATGCACGCTCTACACCTCTAATTACATAGCCGACATATTTTACCTATACACAAAACTAACATTGAATTTCAGTCTGAGCAGCTATTCTTTATTCACAAACGTTTGAGCTTTCCACTTTGCACACTTTTGGTGCCCGAGACAAAGAGAGTAAAGAGAATCTAGTTAAAGGATCAATAAATGTCTTATTTTCTAAAGTAAACATCAATGCATCGTTAAAGTTCAACCTTTCACTTTCATTTCAGCATGATCTCAAAATTCAGACACTAATTAGGAATCAAGAAATGCGGAGAAGAGTTAAAGGAAGGGATTCAAATTCACACTTGCAACGTTGTTCATTTTCATTTTCGTCTCTATGATGATGTTCCCATTCATGCATGCTTGTAAACTGGATTTCATCCTTAATTCAAGCTTTGAAGGTTGAATTCAATAGCTTTGATGACTGTCTTAGTCTCCCAGTATTTTTCTCAATGTAATAAGGGAGTGCGTAAGTATTTCCGTATAGATATATTATCTTACACGCGTTTGTGTTGTGATGTAAGAAAGCGTGAGTCCATAGCCCCAAATGAACCAAGTACAATGTACTTCAAAAATTTACTACGACCTTGATGGAGACGCTCTACCTTGCCTGTTACCGTAACATGGTGCGATCTCGCCCGATGTTACGGTATGTCAATAAATTGAATGAAATACAAACATGTATATTACCAACCAAAACAATAACGATTATCATCATACAGCATAAAAGAAAACTCAAAACTCATTTTTTCGATGACCTTTGAGCTGCATAATGAAGTGCATAGGCCATGGGAATTGAAGCAAAATATATGCCAATTACTTAATTGTTTTTTTCTGTAGAAAGAAAAAAGGCAGCCAAACGGCCAAAAGCTTTCAAAATAGACACAAAAATTCATTTTTTTCATAACGTTAAACGTTAATGTCTACAAAATTCCAAGACAGGCTATTACATTGTCTATGGCTGTAAATAGGAAAAAACCAACAAGGCACTGACAATGACAAGCATACATTCCTTTCAACGGCTATGTGCTCTAATTTAAACTGACTTTAACAGGAAAGATTTTAATGTTTCCGAAATCTCAAAAGCTAAATGTCAAAGTTGTGGCGGTGACGAGTGACGTTTTCCTTGTCGGTCCCTTGACAAAAAGGGTTGAAAGCTGTACTGCTTCATGCACAATGCATCTATGTATATGTGGTGTAGATGCATATACTGGAAAAGACGCGACAAGCACGAGCCAATTATCACTGTCTATTTTATGTGCGTAATATGCTACACTGCAGCATGGAATACAGATTCGAATCAAATACAAAGTAACGACAAATTCAAAGAGGCTGAAAGGGGAAAAGAAAGCGTTGGAATAATAAATGTGATTGTATTGAGTTGGATTGGATTAAACGGATGAAAAGTCAAAGTCAACGTGAAAAAGAAACTCATGTCATTATAGAGTTTCGTATACGTGTACGTACACATGGGAAATAAACGTTTATACATGTACATATTCACATTAACATGATGGAGACGCCTGTGCATCGGTATGCTATGCAATGGTATGCCACAGTTTGGATGGGAATTATGGGATAGGGAATGGACATCTCGAGACTCGAGACAGGACTCGAGTTCGAACCTTGTCTCAAGAGGAAAGAAAGTGACAACAGTCAAAAGTCACACCGTCTCATCAAAAATCAAAAAGTCTCAACTCTCAAGCAATCCACACTCGAGACGACGGAAAACATGAGGATTCATTTGGAGTTGGACAATGCACACTACGCCGTGAAAAAACAATAGATGGATGGCTCATATCATAAGCCGTATTGTATATACATAGGTAGAACAAAGTCCCATGCATGACTCTTATATCACAAATACGACCACGACACGACAAAACATCCTTATTATTATTATACACAACACACAAAGGCTTGATTCTTAGATTCATCTTGTTAGAATGAGATGAGAGTCAAACTTTCAACTATGAACTGTGCACTATGCACTATGCATGTATAGTTATTGCACATAAGTACAGTGTAGATATATATGTATGTAATGTGAGAACTGTAAATAAGTCGTGTTGAATTGAATCCGTTGCTGTCGTCAGATAAAACAATCATAAGGTTCTCTTCTTCGTCTTGTCTTTACAAAAAAGAAGGGGAAATCAGAACCTAGCTTAAGAATAACTTTGTGTAACACAATTTCTACATACACACAAAAAGTACGCTTAAGCATTATGACAGTAAATTATAAAATATGAACTGTAAACTATGATTAACAGCTTATTATAAAACGCCTAATACACCTTCATTTACACACGTGATAATATATAGAAATCTTAACTGACTTGCATTTTCGTCTAAACTTTGCTAGAAAATCGTCACCGTAGAATTTTTTTACATGCATTTCTATAGGTAATTTCTCACGTACCATTGCATGAATAACACGGTCAATATTTTATATTTGGTTTAAAATTCTACAATTAGCAAATCGTAGTTTATTTAATACGTATGTTGAAAATTGTGCGATACATACAATAATGCGTGTAATCTACTGCACTTAAGATGAGCATTTAAAAACCTCTATGACCTATTCAAGATTTACCTTCAGTTGTGAATACGGCTCATCTTCTCGTGGTGTATTTTGTATTTACATACAAAGAAAAAGAGTACAAATCTCTCTTCATAGTATGCACAGTGTGTATGATGTAGCTTATAGCATCTGTATTATATGATACATATGTGTTAAAAGAAGAAGAAGAAGAAGGAGAAGACAGGCCAGGGGCTAACGTAAGCGAGAGATCCCGCATCCCTTTACACATCTTATATCGTATGTATTCTTAAGCTGTAGGTATGTACATACAGATAAATGGACGTCCTCATCATCATCGTTTTCTTCTCCTTCTCTTTCTTCTTGGTTTTCATCCCCCTTATCTGCCTGCCTACCTGCCTTCCTACCTTTGCCTATTACCTATGGATGGACTTACTCTCTCTCTCCCTCTCTCCTTCTGTCTCTCTCTCTATTCTCTCTTTCTGTTGTATTCGTAGTAGTTAGCCACAACCAAAGTAAAGTTATTCAGTCAGTAAGTTAGCTCGCTAGCCAGCAACCAAAGCAAAGCAAAGCAAAGAAAACGATCCTACCTGTTAGGTACCGTTCGTTAGCTCTTATTATATATTCAGAAAGGAATAGAGCCCTTCAGTAACTGTTCGGCACCCCTCATTGTCAGGTCTCGACAGTTTAACTCTGATAGCCAACGAGAAATCGAAGCAAGAGCTTTTTAACTTTTAAACCACGGCGTAAAGATACAAGCAGAGAGCACAGCAGTGCAACAGAGGATCAGCTCTTTTCACCGCTTGATACAGATAAAAAGAGTCCTTTTTTCCAAGGAACTTAATTCGAACGGAATTTTTTCAACTATTCTTTGTACTTTTATTGAGACAGGTATACTTTTGACTTTGGCCTCATATTTTATTGCATTGAATCAAAATAATTTTGCGGTTTTTTTGCAAAGCTCCAAATAAGGACATTGACTAAAGTCAGTAAGGCTTTTACAATAATTGATTATTGCTATTTTTTCTTTACTTTTTAGACACTTGTATCAAGCTGAGAACTTGGAAGAACATTGAAAAAAGTTGCAAAAAATTAAGACGAGAGTGAAACATTTTGCACGGAAATTGACAAAATTCAAGTGAGACAAAGTGCAAGTGAAATATTTCGTGACTATACGTGGAAGTCCGGGCTAAGTGTGACATTTCTCATTGCCAGTGCAACATACTGTGTCATCTTCTTCGTGTCTATAGTCATCGGTGCTCCTCTTCACCAAATATACTGTATATAGAGAGAGAGAGAGCTGGGAGAGAAAACACGTGCGCTCTCTCCAATTTCTAGATTTGGCCCTCAAAGGAAATTACCCGGTACATGGGAACTTTGCTAATGTGCGCGCATACTTATGTATCTGTATATACATACATCCTTTAGCTGAGTAGCTGAATTCTGTTTTTTTGCTCCATAAATCCCCTCGTCGCACTTTCCCCGGTCCGAACTGAGACACGCGTTAGGGATATTGTTATATAGTGAAGTGAAAGGACACATGAAAAAAACTGAGGTTTCAATCATTAAAGTTGAAAACCTTGTTTGAGAAGTGCCTCCTTGAAATAACTCTTCATGTGAAATTAACTAAATGGAAGTTTTGGATGCACTCTTTCTGAGAGTTTTACAACAGGATAAAAGCCTAATGTACACTAACTTCTCGCCTTCCAAGCTCTACTAGACACGCGGCAAAAAATTATGATGTTCATGTCCTTTCTACAATAGCTGGAAATCCAATAAAAAATATAAAATCAATCCGACAAATCTAACCGCCTTTACAATTTCCAATTCCATCATCAATCATTTTCAAAATAACATCTTTAAGGGAAAAGATTTTTTTCCTAAAGAATTATCACACAAAACAACAGAAGTTGTTGGGAGGAGCTCATTAAAGATTAAGAATCCAAGCTAAGGATAATTGCATAAAAAATATTGCACAAAGAAGTTCAAGATGCATGAACATGACTCAAGTCTGCACTTTGAAATTGAAATTGAGTTCTAGATCATCGTTGATGAGGAATCGGCTGATATTGATGTTGACGTGGTCGACATCCAACTATGCAGACTCGTGACATTTATTGTGTGTGGAAACAGTCGTTTCAAATAATATACAACAATATTCATAGTACCTACTCCTTTAATGATAATACTATTATTATTATTGTATCGTGACTCCACATTTCAACTTTGACTTTTAACGTCCCCTAGAAACGAATCCGAATAAGAAGACGGGGACGAAGGGTGAAGTATATAGAAACAGTTATGTCTATGTATCAGTGAATTAAAGGATTCATGTTATACTGAACTGTGTGTTGAACTGTGCTTTACTTTACTTTACTCTGTGCCTTGATAAAACTAGGAAAGAAGGAAGATTCGTCTTGTCTTGTCTCATCTTGTCGTTACACATAATAAAATTAATAACAATAATATACCATAGAATAAACTGAAAGTAACTGAAAAAGAGAAAGAGAAGAGAAAAAAAGTTTGTCAAATAATAAAGTTGCAATCACATGAAAGGAAATTCAATTGTCATTTGCCCGTTGGACCGTCTCATGGAAGGAAACCCTTATAACAACATTAATATTATAACGTACTATAATTTCAGTGCGTATACATAAAAGAATTGAATCTTCCATATTATTTACATTTGTATATTTGCTTTAACCACAACTACAAGGAGTACTACACCATCAAAAACAGACTGTGAATCCACAGGCGTATTATTTGCATTATCATTTTGTCATCGTCTCTCTTGAGATTTTGTCTCCATCCCTTCAGCCTGAGCTTCAGTTTGGATTTTGAATTTCAAATTCATCTTCAAGTTCAACCTCAGCCTCGTTCTTCTTGCTTGCTCACTCGCCTCGTTATTGTCATCAAAGCAGACCAAAGCAAACCCAGTTCGATTTCAGATTCTGCACCTTCCATTGAACGTTTCCCCTGCACATACACATAATATGTATGTACATGTACACTGACAGCAGCAACTGAGAAATACGCAAGCAAATATGAAATTGAGAACTTACGTTAAGGAAACAGAATAAAAAAGTATAAAGAGAGGACACGGAATACTTTTCATGCAACCTTATACACATTTTTACATTAAAAAACCCCACACGTCTTCCTTGTCTCATAGACATAACAAAGCACCACGTTTTATCAATACCAATATCACTATCAATATAAATATGATACATAAAATTTAGTAAACTAAATATCTCCGTCGCTCCAACGCCAGAGACAAATCAGTCTTCAAAAGAACCAATTTGAACATAAGTTTCGAGTTGCCAGTCCCTTTTTTCTTTCCCTACAATAAAATACAAAGAGTAAAAACAATTTCCTTTTATTCAACATTCTATACTCACGAAAAGTAAGGAAAAGTGCTAAAAAGAAGAAAAAAGGAAAATGATCACTTCCCATCTTGCTTCTCCCCTGAAACTATTGCCGCTGTTCATTGAGGACTAAACAAAAGCCCGGGTAGAAAAGTTGAAATGTATGAAGTAAAATAGGGAAAAAAGAAGACTATCTGGATGCAAAGTAAAATGACTCAAAGTTATTTATATTTATGCCTATAAGTGTGTGAATATAAATAGATATAAATATAAATGTGTCTGTAGAGCGAAGATAAGTACAGACGTACCCTACTCCCCATACATCCTATCTGTGTATTCATCATATGTGTTTTTTAGTGCTTCGCTAGCTTCGTGTTCATTTCCCGTCTAGAGAAAAAGAAGGATATTTCGATCCAGCCACATACAGAATTGGAATTCGACAGCGACTTTAAAATTCCTTCGATTCTAAAGTAGAGAAATACATTTATATTTATGTGTGCCTCTGTGTAAGTGTAATATAATATAATACTGTTGAAATGCTCGCTTTGCTTTAGTTGAAGGGAGAAAGCGAAAATAAATAGATGGATGCGTGCATGTATGCATGTATGTATGTATGTGAAGAAGCATTGAAAGGAAGGGAAAGAAAGAAATAATGGAAAGAAACTGAATTGACGTAAAAGCTTTTTCCTTTCTTCCTTTTACCCTCAAAAAATCAGACTGTGGAATCGAGAGAAAATCAAACTGTTCTACTGTGTCACTATATGTATTGAAAGCGTGGAAAATAAAGTCTAGTTCTGAATCTGGTTCTTGTTCTTATTCCTGTTCAATTCAACGGGGAAAATCGATAGGGAGGCACAAAACAGAGAGTAGGAAGTGGAAGAAACCAGAGAAACAGATATATAAATAGGATGTTTACTTTAGCCACTTCTCTCTTTAAGATGTGCAATATATAGGGATTTTTATATTAGGCATATAAATGCAAGTTAGTCATACATACATTGGTGTTCGAGAATCTTTGTGCATCATAATATGTAATATGCTGGGAGGAAAACAAACACGAATAAAATAGAGAAATCTGAAAATCTACAAAAATCCATTCACCACTAGCAGCACGCTCCGCGGAAAACTTTCAATCAGTTTGAAAGCATCGTTCATTGTCTCACCCCGAAGAAAAACAACAATAGAATAAAAGATCCATCTTTATTCCACAAATTTATAGTCTAACAAGCCAACAGAGTAGAGTAAAATAAGATATTGTATCGTGCTCGCACTTACAGATAGCTTTAATTGCCTCAATCAAAGTGAAATACAACTGTGGAAAAAACTGAATTAAATGAGATGTTGAATCCTGGAGATATGTAATTAAATGATAGTGCCATATAAAACTGATACTTTTGGCTTTTATACTGTAATAAAGTTGTAAAAGTTCACGACGTGCATAATATTAGACTCAATTAAATATTAATATGGCGACCGACACAGTGGCCCAGTATCACTTCCAAGCGGGAGGAAAAGAATTAATGTTCGATCGTAATAACAATGCCAAGACGAGAGGACAGAGCCACGGCCAAAATACCCACGTCAAAGGGAAAGGTCGGGGTAGTAAAAACTACGAGAAATACTCACTCCGTCCACGATCCATCCAAAATCGAATTGAAACCGAGAAAAGGAGGAAAGAGGAAGTTACTACGAAAAAAGAGCCCAGACCCAAGCAAAAACCGCCGCCTCTCAGCAAGTACCGGAGGAAAACGGCGAATGCTCGTGAGAGAACAAGAATGAAGGAGATAAATCAGGCTTTCGACGCTCTTCAACGAGCCGTTCCCCAGTATCCTATTTTGCCGGTAAATTCCTCGGGGAAAACGTGTGAAAAGCTGACAAAAATCACCACCTTGAGATTGGCCATGAATTACATTGAGGCATTAAAAACTCTCCTCAATCCACCTGTGGACCATGATGATCTGTTCAGTGGTAGTGGAAGTTTGAGTAGTGTCGGGAGTGGGAGCGGAAGTAGTTCGGACTTTACATCGTCTCCCGCCTCCTCATATACAATGTCACCCTTGTCCTCACCACCGGACTGCATTCAAACTGTGATGCGCTCCGTCGTTTCACCTTCCGCCTTTGTATCCTCCTCTTCATCCTCATCCTCATGCTCGTCCATCGCCAATAGCCATTGTAACAATAATAATGGCTCAACTATGATAAATTCCAACAATATTAATAATAATAATAATACTAATGGCAATTCAACTATGGTCTCAAATTCCTTCGCGTCATCATTATCGTCATCATCGTCACCTCAATCACAAGTCTCTAACCTGGGAATGCTTGTCACAAATTCCTGTCTGAACCTCAACCTAAATCTAAATACAAATCCAATTCTAACACCACCTCCAAAGATCATCAATAATCATGTTCATTCCAACTCCAACAATAGTCATCGAATGTCATCAGCCAAGGGATTTGTCATGTCATTGCGGACGTCAGTCGCTTCCCTCGTGGCGGAATGTCTTCCTCCTCCAACTTTAAACATCAATAATAATAATAATAATAACGATAATAATAATCAACATATAATGTCAAATTTAAATCCAACCAATAATACTTCCAATACTTGTCATACCAATAGCAATAATAGTAATAATAATCGAACCGGTTCGTTAAGTTCCCTGACTGAAAGTGATTTTAGTGAGTATGCCAGTGATTTACTATCTGATGAAGGCTCCACTCTTGATGATCCCATGTTTGAAGATCTGATTGGTGTCGGTGTTCTTCCGGACCTACTGCTACTCGAGTCTGACGGTGATAGTTTACATTTTAGCTCGGATTTGAGCAATACTTAATTTTACTTTAACTTAAATACTGTAGCCTTTTAATTACATTTTGTTCATGAATTTTTGTTGAAAATACATTAATATTATATTACGAAAAATTTAAACCAGATTAGATAATGTAGCATTATATTTTATGTACTGTATTTTAGTATTTCTAAATAAAAAGAGGGTAGTTAAATAGTTAGTTTTGTATTGTACCTTAAAAGTATAAGGGATACACATTATGCTTCTCCATACATGAATACACGATATTATTCTAGGCTTTCATTTTATGTTATTTATAAATAGCAGTGATTGTGAAATTTCAACCTAAGAAAGACAAACGCGAGTTTTCCTCAAAATATTTATTGCTGTTGTCATTGTAAATTACAAATTATATTACATTACTTATGTTACGTTACGCACACTTATTGCTTTAACTCTATGGTTTTTTTGTTGACAGTTTTAATGTAGAACTATGCGTTTGTTCTTGTGTGTATGCTAAAAGGTAGTAAAAGCTAAGCATTATGTTGTGTGTACTGTGTACATTTAATGTGTGTGAGCATGAATAGAGAATTACGTCATGCATTTAATTAATTTCCGCCCAAGGTACCTAGTACCTACCTTACATGTATGTGTGTACTTATGTGTGGGTGGCTTTTACTTTAAACGATGATAGCCTTGACAAGGACAAATATTAAAATGTGCACATGCTCCAAACGCAACTAGAACTAGTTATAGTAGTTGTCATATAAGTAAAACTGTGTCTTATGAAATTATATCATGTATAACGAGAGGCGTTCTTTGCAAATTCTTTTTCATGACTTACAACTTACAACGTACACTTGACACGTTTTTTTGAACATTGAATGAATTTTATAAATTGATTGATTGTAGTCTAGCGATGAGTTGAGAGTCTCAACTTGAGACATATGAGGCAACAAAATCCCAAGTTGCAATGAAGTTTAATTTGAAAATTTTAAGGGATGTAAAACAACAAGAAACTTGAATATTTTGGTAACTATATTATATAACTTAATACTGAATCAATTCTTGAATGAACAAACAGAAAAACGATTGAAGTGTTTCGATATCCAATATGAACTAAAATAAACTGTGAAAGCTGGCATTAAACCAGATGATAATTTGTAAATTATTTTGAAGTGAGTAGTTATTGATGTAATTATTTTCGCAGCTTCAATTTCATAATCGGCCATTACTCAGCTCAGGGTGAACGACATGCGCATTTCTAACTGCCTTTCAAGTGGTTTTAGAATTTTCGGTTTTTTCTTTCATATCACGAAAAATTGTTGCCACCTTTGAGTGTGGGATGCTTAAAAAATGTTTTTTAATTTTAATTGTCGAATCAATAATCAGTTCTCAATCAGGAATCAGGAATCAGAAAAACGAATTTATACCATGTAGGCTTTCCTCCGTGCGTACAAAACACAATACACAATTCTTCGTTAAAATAAACGAAACAAGGGCTATACGAACTAAGCATTACTCGTGAAATAAACTGTGAAAAGTGCAAAAATAATGAGGATAATAGGAAAGGCTTTCGACCAATCAGCCACTATCAAATATGGACACTATAAGACAGACCGAGACAATCGCACCAGTAAATTAGAAACTTACTTGTTAGTACTACTTACATGCTACATACATGTTGACGACTTCGTTGTAGGTAAAACTATTCTTGCCATAATACGTGTACATAATAGCGAATAAATTTTGTTGTGTTTCATAATACTTTTGTGTGTAGAATTATAATAAAATGTGCATACATATGATACTTAGTTCTGTTGCATTGTGCTGTTTCAAACATAACATGCATATAAGACAAAGTTTACAATGTGTCTTTAAAATATAGAGTTAATAGTTGATGCATACATACATTTATATTTGTAGATATTTAATGCATATATAATATGATATGGTGTATATTGTATGGAAAGAAACATGTGATAGTTGATAACATACAATATATAATAGATTTAATAGACGAGAAGAGACAGAGTCGTCGACTAGGTGTATCCCGAAAACTGAAATGGGTGGGGGAACTCATTTACTCGCACAACTTGATTCTTGTGATTCAGTGCCTATGGCCTGTAGGAAGAGTCAAGATTCGTTTTATGCTTTGCATAAACTAGAATTTACTTGTATTTACCTCTTTACATATGTATAATATACTGTATGCCTACTCTTTACACTATGCTACGTATCATTAGTGTTAGTTGCTATAGTACGTTTATAAAATAATTTTCTTCAATATTATATTACATGTATTTATTATATAAACGGCTAATCCAAATATCATCACCATTTCAACAAATAATAGACTCTAAGCTGGTTGTTGAGAAAATTGTTATCTATTATTATCGTATAGAATTTTGATCTTTCTCCTTTAAGTATTATTCGTCAGTCTCTCTCATTCCTTCAATCCGCAACATCATCTAAAGTTTTTTTGTACTTTTATCTTCAGAAGACACTGTGTAAACAAAAACAGAATAGGATATATCTTTACACGTTTTGTCCAAAAGCACTTTCTTTCTGACTTTTTGTTCCTTTTACTTGTGTAAATATGCAGTCTGTGGAAATCTAATCCAAATCTAGATCAAAATCCGCTACTGTTTCCTGTTTGAGTTCCCAAGTAAGCACAAAAAGAAGAAAGAGGAGAGCAGTAAAACATTGGACGAGATTTTGTATTTATTTACCCTAGGCTGAGAAAGAGACAAATGTGTACATAAGACAAAGCAAAAGGCATTGACATGGTGGATCATTGTAGAATATCGGCTTTTTTAGCAAAACTTTTTTAGTACTTACTCGTACGGACGCAAACAACCAGATTTTACGTACGTATCTCTGTACATGAAGATTGAGAATACAAAAAATTTCCCTTGTAACCATTTAAAATCCAATAAATCTTTTAGAGTTTGAAAGAAGTCTCTGCAAAGACTGTCGACGTAAAGCTAACTAAGCTCTGTATTCCCTCTTCAGTGACGATTTTAGACCTGATTTGGATTGAGTCAGTGCACAAAACAAATTTTGCGTTCACCTCCAAAAAATTGTAAATTTGAGGTAGAATGTTTCAAGACGTTAAAAATATTTCATTACCTCAAAAAAACTAATTTCAGTATGATTAGGTGGACTAAGTTATAGAAATATTGGTTTCGTAACCCCAATACTTTTGATCTATTTATTACAAACTTTATTACCTAGCATACATTTGCCCTTTTCAACTTCTTTACAGAACAATGTAAACAAACATTCGACCAAGAACTAAGCTCTTTGATGATATAACTGTATTTACTATTCTGCCATTAAAAACTACCAAAAGTTTGTTGAAACATGTACTATTTGCCATGTTTTGAAGAAAATCATTAGGAACCATGAAAGAGAAAAGGCTGAAGCAAACAGATAATATTGAACTGGACAATAAGTAATGGTTGTTTAGTTTATGTATGATGTGTACATTTAATGCTAGAAATCAACTTTACTGAACATCATTATTCATTATACATCTTTTCTTCCTCATTATGCGTTATAATATTATGATATCTATGCGTATGTATGTGCATCATATGTGGTAGAAAAGTAGTTGTCGCAAGTAATATTAAGATTCTACCGTAAATTACACAATTTAGCAAATAATGTGCCAGCACTTAATAATACCCCATGGGGGAACTTGCTACGGGCTTTTTAAATGGAGCAGAATTTAGTCTTACAGGGAAGTATCAAATAATTATCCAGGCATATTATTATGTAATTTACGGTATGTAGACTGTGCCATAGCACTGATACATTTTGTACGTACATATGCTTGGATTTTAGTTACATTGTTAAATGATCATATTATACAGATAATGATAATGTGTTTAGAAGCTTGGTCCGACTATAGAATAGACACTGGTTGAAAGTTACAAGTTGTTCTTTTCTACACGAATGAGTTGCTGTGCTAATCTCAATCTCATTGAGGCAAGTTGAAATCGCAGTCAAACCAAGTCAAAGCTGTGCTACGCTGTGTAGAGATACAAGTTTTGTGTATGTACTTATGTATTAAAGAAAGCAAAAAGAGAAACGATAGTGAGAGAATCGAATGGTTGGTTGAATGAGTACGAATTGTGGTCTGGCGGTGGTTTAGGTGGTAATTGCAGTCATAAGTAATGTACTTGTGCTAGCCATTGTATCTTTGTATGTGTGTGTGTGTATGCAGCATGCATGTGTATGTGTTTGCGTTTGTGTTAGCTTGAGTCGCCTCTTGCACGCAAACTATCATCATCATCACCATCGCTGTCGTCTTATTCTTATTCTTTATCTTCCGAACGAGTTTATGCCTATAAAACTCCTCATCAACACTGTTGAGGAGAGTATCACAAAAACTGAAAATTATATAGCAATGCAATCTCTCCTTTCTCCTCTCCCTCTATACAGATATTATACCTACAGTTATCTACTCTTACTCTGATATGATAATATTACACATGTATATACATTGTAATAAAATGGAAAAGTTATATTATTATAACAACCATAAGCTCAACCATTGAAACCAACGTCCATCTTCCATCCTTCCTTCTATTCATTCAGCCAACCAACCAACCGACCATTAAGACTTTGTATCTGCATTCGAATTGTGCTAGTTAAAGTTGCTAGCTGGTGTGTTACATTGTACTTGTACTTTTTACTTGTATTCCTTTCAGCACGTATGAAAGTAACATGCAACATGCAACAACCACTAAAACTTGAGCTATCAGCCAACCAAGAGAAAAGTAGTCTTTTTCACGCTCTACGGCTTCTTCTTCTAACTTCTCATTCGTTTTCCACTTTTTTTTTATTACTATACAGAATTTATACAACGCATTGTTCAACGACTATGACTAGTTTCTAGTTCGTAGAACTTTAGACTCATTATAGTATAAACGATGCCGAGTGTCTATTTATTGGGTGGTAATTCTTTCAGCGCAATTTTTCATAGAGCTGTGATGTCCATGTTTAAATAATGATGATAAAAACTCAAAAAAAACAACAACAACAAATTCACAAATTAGCTGAGAAAATTTCTTCACAAAAGTAAATGTATGATTCTTGTATTTTTTTATGCAGTAGACATTATACGTAGAATGAATGGTGAGTGAATGGAGAATGTTAAGGAATGTGATAAAAAATGAAAAATGTATCTTGTAAATTATTGTATTAATTGTGATAAGTTTTGTTACTTACTCTACTGAAACAAGAAGCTTATACACACATATTCTATGTGTTAAAGATTAAACCAAAAAGCATATCATGTATCATATCATAGATGTCAAATCGATAAATAATATTTTATAGTTTACATGTACAAAATACAAATGATAAGTAGAGTTCGTGACGTAACTAGATTGTATTTTTGGAAGTATAGTGTAAACAAAATTATATGATATAGGTAGGTTAGGAATCTCATCCTGGGGAATTGAAGAGGTTTTGAAATGAATAGTTAGGCAAATGAATGACTCCGAGTTAATTGAATAATTATACAATGTGTATAGAGAAAGAGACAGAGGTGGGAATTATATGATGTGCTTTTTACCCCTCTCTCTTATTCTTATTGTTTACCCTAATGGTAATGAGCCAGCTTTTATTTGAATAGTGAGGGGAGTTAAAAGTTAAAAACGTGCATTTCATTTCACTGTGTGTATTCATTCATACATAAATGAGAGAGAGAGAAACTCCGAAAGAAACCCATCTGTGTCACTGGTGGTAGGTACTGTCATAATTTTTAAAAATTGACGCTTGAGCTAGTTACACATATCTAGAAAACTTTAACTATATCGTCTCTGGTGTTTTGAGTTTAGTGTAAATTGAAATTTTCTTCTAAGCTCATTTCGTCTGTATACTGTATGAATTGTACAGTACACTGTGAATATAGAATATCTCTAGGAAATTAGCTCATAGTTTTACTGTCTTCAAGCTTCTTGTCTCCAGACACATCATTTCCTTATTCAAAATATACATAATAGGAGGTACAGAATACACGTAATAAAAGTGCATAGTAGTATAGTGTAGTAATAATAATGATAATCTATTTATTTTATATCGTATTACGTATGTATTACACAATTATTATTTATCTTAAGAGAGCATTACGTACTGAAAATGGAAAAATTTAGTATGCAATGCAGCTTGAATTCTCGTGTGCCAGTTTGAAATATTTATACAATAAATGTATAATGTGTAGGGGAGCATGTGGGTAAAGGTTGAAAGAAATACGATTACGATGCGATTGCGATGCATTCCTCTCGGTAGTTAGTAGTTAGTTTGTTTTATTTACAAGGTGGAATTTGGATAAGAGAGTGAGTGAGAAGAGTACATGTATGAGAGAAAGAGTGAGTGAGATAGGTGAACACTTCGTAAATCCTGCACTTAAAAATCCATGTTTATTTTGTACATACACAGACAAAAAACTCCCAAATCCAATGTATTAAAGTACATTATATAAAGTAATATGCGTACAATATACAATATAGACATGAAGCATACATATACGTAACTGTACACTGTATAAATGATAATAATAGGCATAAATGTACGTACTTGAGGTAAAACTATTTCCACTTTGGGGTTTTCTCTTCTACATACTTCTCTACGTCCGTTGCTTGTTGCTTGTGTGCACATTGAGAATCAGGTAGACTTTATGGGACTTTACCTTGGCCGTTTAAAACAACACTAGGGACTAAAATGCATAAAATTATTACTATTATGTACACATAACATTAGCATACCTATCTGAATCGTAATATTATCACATCGTTGACTAAATTGTAAATTGTAAACGAAACGAAAAATTGGTGAGAGTACTTTGTCTTTGTTGCACGTACTGTGCGTCTCTTTGAATATATTTTGTGCAGTGCATGTATCTTTATATTTATAATACAAAAGTCTCTTTTTTTAAATTCTGTAAAATATTACACATACCACACAACTACGTATTCGTTGAATTAGACTGTAAACGATGATCTATGGTTCAACCAGGTCGTTTCCTTTCATTTTCAACTGTATCTGCATGTTAAAATATGAGGAGCTCTAGATTGTCTTGTATCCCAACATTATCATCTTGGTTGTGAATGACCGGCTCTAAATTGAAAAAAGAGGGACGTTTTTGATGGGGAAAAGGCCCACTTTCTTTGTTTCGCCCCATGTATACATAATACATAATACAGTAAGAATGTATGCAGTATGCATCCATTCATCCAAATGTAACACATACACACTGCACACATGCCTGTTTTTTTCATATTGTTTAAAGTACAAGAGGTTTTCCTTTTATCCAGGTTTTTGTTTCCCTGTTGTTTTTTGTTTGTTCATTCACAAAATTTTCGGTTAAAACGCCTGCCCATAAAAACGTTATTTCAAGGCACGTTTTTCTTTTGTTTTAAATTTGAAATAACTCCTGTAAAAACTTATATGCAGTGGAAAATGAGGTGTAAGACTAACTACTTAAGAAGACTCAGTTGTGTGAAAAGTGTATCGAAATTCTTATTCATAAATGAGAAGGGTTAAAACAATATGAATGCGAATTTAGTCGTGCGTTTTGTGTTTTTATACTGTGTGCTAATTTGTAAATGACCTTTCAAGGACAACGGTATGTACGTAATGTATGCAAGACAAAGTTTTGTAAATGTTTATCAAGAACTTACTCGGTTTTAGAGAGATTCTGCAAACTCTAATCTGAATGTAAAAGGATATGTTATACGTAAACTAAAGCAATGTGCAGAACCTTTCTACTTATGTATGTGCTTTGATTGTTAATAGTTTACCAATATACATTTAAGTAATTACTTAAGAAATTAAACAAAATGTTTCATTGGGACTTGGGCAATACTACTGTAAAAAATTGTATATTTTTATGTGCTATATAGTGTGAAAAGACACAATAAATGTGTTTTTACAGTTTTAAGGTGTATATGTAAAATAAAAATGGCAATATTAGTAATGTTATTTGTAGAGCTAAATGAATGGCAATGAAAACAGGCTATCGAATTGCGAGTTTTCCTTGTCAACTGTTGTTTATTATTGATTATATTAATTTAGTATTTAGTATTTTAGATACATGCGTCGCAAATATTAGTTGAAAAACATTTACTATTATGATTTTTATTACTCATGGATATTTATTATATTTGTGAAAGATGAAAGTACTGGAAAATATGGAAATTAAATAGTTATTATGACTACATTATCTTTTTGTGATGTGCTGGACAATAAAAACGTGCAATAATGATTTTGTTTCAAAATAATGACACGATGAACAATATAATGTGTTTCACTCATTCTTTATTTTCAGCATTTTCTAGTTCATATTCTAGTCTGACTTTTTTGCGTTAGTTCTTCATTCCATGGTCATAATTCATGTTTTGCCAGCCTCGAAATTTAACTTGTGTACACTATATAGTTATATATAAAGTGTGTACATAAACCTCTATTACACATGTGATTTAGTTTTTAGATACTTAACATTTGCCCACATCACATCATATTGCTGTAATGTCTGTCACAAAAGTCGTAAAAAATGGTATTGACATAAAATATTTGCACTCTAAAAAGGAACTCTCTTCGTCCTGACTCGCTCAACAAATTTTGACGTGAACGTGAGGGTATCTCCCAATGATGAGATGAAAATCTTCATTCACTACAGTATTAAGAAAGATGCACGCAGAAGTTGACGTTACATCAGAACATATTTGGGAACATATTCTCATACCGAGAGACAACAATCCCTGTGCTGTGTACTTTTCCTTCCTCCTTCTTATAATACGTACACACATGTAAAGAAACAGTATTACAATCTACAGTATAGATATACATAGATATAGTGAGTTGTGAAGCCACGTGTATGTATTCAACATTTTGCATTCTTCATCCCATATGTGAATGTGTGTGAACTCATCTTGGGCCATAAAAACTCAATCCATCCAGTCAGTCATAGTGCATGAATGCAGCGCGTATCATATTTCTGACAATAATAATAGCTGTCTATACATCATTGTAATACATGCATGAAATCAGCTAGAATATCGTACATTTAAAGTAACTCGTTCACATTCTCTTTAAAAATGGATACATGTTATGTTAATAATACTATGTACATGGGTGTATTATTTGATATCAGAGGACTCCAAAAACTCTTCATACAAAAAGGAGAATACACACATACACGCATATGTATGCATAGATAATAGAGGAAGAAAGAGATTTTCGGACGGAGACGGAAGATTCAATGACGTGTGAGGTCCCGAGGTCTTCTCTGCATCTTGTACACATTACATTATATTCATTCTCCTTTTATTCACCATTATTGAGCTCACTCTCAACGCTTCAATTTTCTCTGTGTGTATTTGTACATCATACATAAATACATATATACGTAACTTTGAATATGACGGAGTACAAAATATTTATCTTACCCTTTTCACTCGACTCGTTTTTTGTCATCCCTATTTTTTGCACAATATTTATAATAGAGACGTACAAAATACAAGTGGATACAATACAATACACCGTTCACATGCAAAAAATATGTAAAAATAGGCAATTGACTTGAGTTCCCAATCTTCAAATCGTCGTGTTTTTTTTTCATTTATTTTTTGTGAATTTAAATTTTAAGTGTACGTGCCAGCTATACGTATTTTGCATTTCACCCTTCCATTAAAAAAGTTGGACTATTTGCTTGTAATAAATACACATAATAAATACCAATGTATTATTGATTATAATATTGACTAGTATTACAATTAGACTTACGATTACAATTAGGACTTATTTAAAGCTGTAAAAGTATATTTCGTCATTGTCATTCGTTGAGCTGTATTGCATGAGCCATGTCAATAGAGATACAGATATGTCAATAAATATTTCAGAAATGGAATTTCGCACTATGTTTTGTCATTGTAAGACCAACAATAATATACATAACTCTAAACTACGAAGTTCAGGTACTTTTTTTCTACTTATGTACATTGTATGTATATTGATATCCTATTCAAAGCGACTCCTATTTGTACAACAACGTCTAACAAGGAATAATTGTCCACCTAAGGATCTTAGCACAAGAAACTGACAGGCACAAATAAAAAAGATGAAATATTTGACATTTTTATCAGTGTGTAACACTATGCTAAATAAATATGCATAATGATGAGTATTCTTTGTATACTTTTTCATGATCTTGAGATTACCATTGCCAACAATTTTTAATCCTAGAAGGAATTTATTTAATGCCTTGCTGATTTTGCGCGTTTGATGTTTGCCATTCTTTTTAACGGGCAGTGATGAATCTAAAAATATGTATCTAGTTGTCAAAATTTAGAGAGTCATTTGACACTTTATGAAGTTTGTTTTTAATATGAGGAAAAGGAGGCTTTGAGGGGTCTGATCATGACGAACTGCTCAAATTTAAAATCCCGAATTAAATTGTAAATAAAAAAAAACTTCAGTTTTTGTATCTCTTGTTACAACAGCAAAGTACAATATACGTATACAAATAAAACCAGCCAGAGGTTTTATCAGAGAAAATGAAGGGGAAGAAGACAGAGAAAATGATAATAGAATGAAAATGAAGATGCTGTCAAAGAACAAACTTTTTTTCACATATGTGGTTTGCATTTCCAGCTCAGCTCAATCACCGGTCATCATGCACGAGTATGAGTAAGTATTATATATACATAAGATGCACAATGTACAGGCCAACTTCTTTTCCGTCGATGCCCCTTTGTTACATCACAGCAGAAGCAACAACATCCAGAAGAAAAATATTTATGTATATGCATATGCATACATACTGCAACAAAACAGCAACGGCAAGGAGCAGTCAGCAGTCAGTGGCTATTTTTTGTAAGTACAAATGCGTGTGTGTGTGCATCGTAGTCTGTCACTCTCGTATACAACTTGATTAATTCCGTTTCATGAGGACTTCATTAAATCTCAGTTTTTTCCCACTATTTGTAGTTTGTAGGCATTTATTTTCAGACAGAGGAAAAGAAAGAAAAGGACCACAGTCAAGTCATACTTAAACTCACATTAGAAGAGAGTCTCAACGGCTTGTTGTGATTGAGTGAAGAGTTTTTGAAGCCTTCCAAAACCATTCCTTCTTTTTATCTTCTTACACAACACAGACACACAAAGTCAAAGGCTCGAGGGCCACACACTTATATACATGTTTTGACTCATTTTTTCACATTTTTCTCTACCTCTCCTTTCTTTCATCTGTTTATGAACTTGAATGTGAAATCCGTCAAAAATCTTTATTGTTTTTTTCAGTGCCTCCAATTTTATTCGTCATTCGATTTTGAGTTGCTAGTTATGAAAATAGCATTATTAAATCCTGTTCTTCTTTTTCAAAAACCTTTTACTGTCCCTTGCAAATTACATCAACTTTCTCTGCCTTTTTGATAATATTACACGTGAAAAGTTTGCAGGGTGTACAGTGCACAGTGCACATGCACAGACTGGATTTTTTTTTCCACCTATCGATTTTTAGAATTTTTCAACCACTCTACTTTCAATTTGTCCATTCCATTTATATTTAATTTTATTCCGACCCAATTCGATTCAATTTCTATTCGAAATTCCAATGAATATTTAAACACGTAGAGCTGCTTAAAATAGGAAAAGGATTCAACTTTTAATGTACCTACTGAATAGTTCAATACCTATTTGATTTTGATTACATACAGACGTCAATACTGAAGCTAATACAGGTAAAGCCGATTGAGCTTTATAGTTAATATGGAAAGATGTGTAAATGTGCATAATATACATGTATGTATACTTAATACATAAAACCTACTACCGGTTGAGCGTTTGATAAATGCTGAATTTGAATTTTTCCGAGACATTTCAATTCACCATTAAACAGGTACCAATAGGCATGTACACGCGGACAAAATAGAGTGCATCGAGAGTATAGGCAACACATTATTTATTTATACGAGATTCGAAAGCCCGTTGATGGTTTTATTTTATTTTATACATCTCGTTACGCCTTTTGAGTGAAGTTATCGTAACTACCAGGGAGCAAGCATACGATGAAGAAGATGTACATACAATGTACATATTATTATTATTTCTCCACCGTTTTGACTGCGGTTGGTCGTTATTTTTTTGCTTGTTATTTGCACTGGACAAGTGCCTACCTCCCATCATTCAAGTCTCTCTCTCGCTCCTTCGTCGTCTTGATTCCACTTTTTAACTCGTCTAATGGCATCACATCACCCTCAATCCATCCGTCTTGATTCTGTACAATTATTCACCCTGGTGCATCATCATACATTATACTAAAAGATACTCACAACCATAACATACATATTATATAATACATGTATGTGTATGGGTAACATGCAAGCATGCTTTTTATCCGTCAAACAATTTCATTCATACACTCAATAGCTGAATCAATTCAAGAAATGTCAAATGAGTGGAGCTGAGCTGATAGTCGATAGCTTAAAATTTAAGGGATGGAATAGAATGGAGCAGAGAGGGAACAAAATGCCTTTACTTGCTACTGGAAAGAAAATTCCGTGTACAAAAGAGGAGCAAATTCATAAATTCACCTGTGTATACATATTGTATATGCATTTGTCTATATATATTCTACACACTGTAGGGTACATATTGGCTAGCTCGACTTTGACTTTTCAATTTCCCTTTTTGAACGGATCAAAGAAGGAATTTTCTTCGTGTGGACCTATCTATAGTTCGAAAGCATAAAGAGAGAGAGAGAGAGAGCTGTTGAGCTTAACTAAAGGGTTTTTATTCAACATAATATAATAATATAATGATGAGGCTGCGGATGAAGATGATGACGACGACGGTATTATGCATTGAATATAGCAAGGTCATCCAGGGAAAATGAAGAAGGATGGCATTATATCAAACTAAGTCATTTTATTAGAAGCCTCCACATACATATTACACAATTTAACAACTATAAAATTTTGTATAATACCTTTTACTGACATGTATGTTTTAAAAGTAGCTGACTGCCAAGAAATCGAGAGCCCAGAGAAAGAGAAGTCAGCTATCTCTCGAGACTCAACTGTCCAGGTGAAGCTCGTCTTTTATATACTTATGTACCTAACTATTGTATACACAATCAGAAATCTCAATTTGATCTATAGCAAGAGTTTTGAGTTTCTTTTTTTCGTCGTCCATGTCCATGTCGATGTCGTTTGTGGGATTGTGTTCTTTTCTGTTCTCTTATTGTACTTTGTGTATGGACATACACATACATACAGAATAATATCTATGATACGACGACATCCCTCTTCGTCATCCGAGGAAAAACAACAACAAATGCAACAAGTGGAGTGCTTGGGAGTTCTCCGATGTAAGCATGTAAGTAAGTAAAAGGTAAATAAGTTGTCTAGCTTGTGCTTTGTACTTTTCAACTTCAACTTCTTCGCTCTCTGTGTGTCTTTTTTCTTCTTCGTTCCTTTCCTTTCTTCTTACAATACATACAAGTAAAAAAATACAATCAACGGAATATGTAGTGTTGTTATAGAGTAGTCTTTTCATTTTTACCTGTGCATTTTTTGAGTACTTGGATTGCCCTAGATTGTACTTCAAGTGTTTGCATTGTACAAGAGTTTCATTGTATTTTTATGCTGCAAAAAGTAAATAAATATGATAACATTTTACAAGAAATTTGATCACGTTCACGCGTTCCCTTACTTATAAAAAATAAAATGTAATAAAAAATACATACTGCATTATTTGTTATTGAAAGGTACATTAAGGGTACCTCAGACAAAAATCCTTAGAAATTTCAAAAAACGAAGGTGCAATACGTAGCTGTGTGTATAATAGTTATAAACTTTATGATGTATTTGCGCGACGCACATTCAATAAAAAATTGTGTATTTAATATTATGTGCTGTATATGTTTATTATTGTTTTCCTTCTCTTTGATGTGTTCTATCTCCATCAGCTTTGTGCATTAAATATCTGAGCTGTAGTAATAAAGAGCGATTTTTACTAATATATTAATACATTAGCAAAAATCGCTCTTTGTTACTATAGCTCATCTATGTTCTTTATGCATATAGTGGTAGTAAAGATGGTTACGTATTAGGTACATTCAGTTTAAATCAGGATTACGAGGTATTTTGCATGCACAATACAAAGGCAAAGTATGTAAAGGTACATAGTACTGACACGTGAGCCCATCTCCTTAGGTACATGCAGCCCAGCAATAAAATGAAGGACCAAAGAAGGTGTCAAAAAAATTAGCGCTGTCAATGCATACGACTGAGGATTGACATATTTTACACCTCACCGTGTTCATGAGGTTCACTGTAATTTTTGTAATTACTTTTACTTTCATTGCTCCGACACCCCAGCAAGCTCGTAGTTTGTGTCGTAGTATCATATCGCATCGAGCAAACGAATGACGAATGGTAAGAAAGAATGAATGAAAGAATTAGGATTTCAATGTGGATTTGACGTGTACTACACACACACACACACACACTTTACATCAGTCGCACACGCACGTACCAATGGCACAATGATCAAACCACCATAAGCAAAACATGAGCAATAATAATTTTAACGCCAATCTATGCCTACGACTGCATGAAGTAGAAGGCGATTCTTTAGTTAGTCCATCTAAGTAGACGTTTGTTTTTATTTCTATACATAACTTCACTAAAACCTACTAGTCTAAAAAAAATAAGACTATCAAAATTCTACATACAAATATTGGTCGCATAAAGTGGTTATTTTACTGTTACAATATGTGCACAATAACAAGCAAGTCAATAACAATCAGGGTAAACTAATAAATCTGAAGCATATCAATAATATTTCGAGAAGATATAAAAGTATACAATTAAATTACCAGCCTACATCATGTATCATATATCATTACTGCTGATCGATAGGGATAGATTGAAAGTTGTATACTTAAGCAATGTTACAATTTTATACCAATAAAAACAAGACGAGCTGTCACGTGAAGCACAATAACCTACGACACGGCTATATTATGACTGTATGCATACGTGCATAGTCATACCCAGCTCAAAATCATTTTGATCAATCAATATCGTACATACGAATAGTTTTGGATTGTGAAGGTCCGTAAGTGAAAACAATTGAGAGAACTAGTTGCTTCTTGTGCATACTTCACATTCACAAGTATTCGTTTCGTTGCTACAACTTGGACTCCAACTCTTACAATGTTGTAGAGGATGAGTATGAAACTTGAAGAGTTGAGTGATTCTTAAATGTCTCGGATAAGTATACATATATGTATCTGTGTAAACGTACATGTATGAATACAGACTCATTCTAAACTATGCGATGTTCAACTTTCTCTCTCATTCAATCAATACATATTAAATATGTATGCATACATAATATTTAATATGCTCCTGAAGTATAATGTGCCAAATGTCTACAGTCGTCAAAATGTACAAAGAATAGCAATGAGCTTATCATAATATTTTTTTACATACAAAGTTTTGATAAACGATACTCACTGACTTGTGAGCTCTTATCGTGGATCACACATATATGTGTAATGTGCATATTATATGCTCATGTATTTATAATGTGCACAGTGGCATTCATATACATATGTACAAACAAACAATGTAGTACAATGTATCAGGTATCGTATGAAATCAACATAATTTTGTACACGCATAGACGTAGACCCCTATAAAATGTATTTTATACTTCTATTGCAATATGCATTAAACTGTATGTACTCTAATATTCCAAACGCAATAACAATAACAATCATACTAATTGTGCATCGTATCATAATCTCAAGAATTATTACAAATGCTGCGTATTTCATTGGATTCGTCGTCGTCGTCATCTCCTTCTTCTTCTTCTTCATCTTTTTTCATGCCTTGTGTATTTAATCAGTGATCCTATAGTAGACAAGGCTGGTTCTTCTACATTTTCTACTTGTGTCTGAGAGATAAGAACATTAATATGTTAAAAAATTAAAGATATCCACTGAACCAACGTGTTTACAATTTACAGGCTTGTAACTTGCATGTCTCCCTTCCAAATCAAATACAAATACATACAAAGAATACTTGTAATGTATACGTAGATACTGTACAAAATGCATACACAACAATGTAGACAAAATGTATGACTTTTGGAGTTTATATCAGTTAAAAGTATGCAGCGTACTCTACAGTAGAACTGGCTAAAATCAAAATGTAGAGAGAAGAGAGCTAAAAGTCCCTTCTTTTATATGAAGGAGACTGTCAGAAAGAAAAGAAGACGGAGAGAGAAAACTGGCGACGTTGAAAATGAATTAATTGTTATGCCCATTGAGAACATTTTAAGAGGTCGATTATCCACTGTGTATTGACGTCTACCTCAATCTCATACCAATTCATTCCCATCTCGAACACTATACCCACTAATTATACAGGCTGATAGATTACGATTTGAACACTCACAATCGCATTTGTTTTGGTGTAAAATTGAATGAAACAGTCTGTATACATGCACACAGAATTGAATCAAAGTTGGCAGAGCTGCTGGAGTAGAATTTGTGAAGCAACTCACAGAGAAAGAACTGTGAGGAAAAGTGAATACACATGTTACAGTTGAAGTAAAACGTAGAATGCAAGTATGTATGACTAATTTGTAAGGTGGACAGACGATCAGGTAGCTCTTTGAGTTCAGTTCAAAGTTCGAACTGAACATAAGAAACTGATCGATAATCAGTTTTTTCTTCATTAAAAATGTAAATAATATTGTACATTACCAAGTCTTAAATGTTAAGCGATTCTAGCTTAACATGCACAAACTGTTGGTTGACAGTAGTCGCTGAAATAGAAAAAACTATTCAAATTTATCATTATAACAATACTACTTACATATAACTCTGAATCGATCATCGTGTAAATTGTAAATGGTACAAGGAGTCAATCAAATCGACGCAAACGAAATCAATATTGGATTTATATGTAATATTAAATGCAAAGGACATCGGATGTCATATAGACTTATACGTAGACGCATATAGATTATAGATGTACATGATTAAATCACGTAGATAAATGTGTAGGATGTGTATGCATGACAACATTTTATCTGTATGTATATATTGAATTTAAAATATAGAGGATGATTAGCAAGTCGATATCGATATGATTATGATGAGCATTATAATATGTTTGGACATTTGAATGGCTTCCATTGTACGGTAAACTGCATTCAAATTTACATCTTACATTCGCATTGAACATTGAGCAAAATAATTCACGCACGTAGCTCCAATAAAACTCTCTATGTAAATTTATACATAAGCATCACAAGTACAACGCACAGCAATAATCTCAATCTATTGGCTATTATCAACATCTTACAGGATTATATTGTAATATTTCTATTATTGAAACTGAAGTTAAAATGTACGTTTTCCCCATTGGATAGTGCTGAAAAAAAGGATAGAAAAAAGTGCAAGTATTGTGACTGTGCCCACACATAGACACTGGCACGCACAAACTACACAGAGTTTGAGGATGCATTTTTTATACATATGCATAATCCATAATGATGAACGGGGTGACGGAGATATTTATGAGATCTTCTTCACTGTATTATTTTTATCATTATTATTGTACCGTGCAATTCTTCTTCTTCATCTGATGACGCCTTGCGCTATCTTATTTATGAATGAATACTGGAAATTTAAATTATGTATAATGCATACACGCAAAATATTATACTTACGAGGCAGCAGAGAATCTCCTTCAAACTCACCAAGACAATTTATAATTTAATATTGTAATATGTATTATTACTGTATTGAATATTGACTCGTACAATATTGGAGTCAATAGTTTTTCATGAAGATCTAAGGAGCAAGAGGCTTGCAGTTTGTGTTGGGTTTCGAGTGGGTGAGTGAGATATCGACGTATTGTGTATCTTGTATGTCGTAGTGCTGCACTGCGCCTTGGAGCTTAGAGTAAAACGTTCGCCTCTTGAATTAAAATGGGCTTCACATATTCCAGAGGTCAGGGGTTATGTTGATGAGATGTCCTGGCGGTAGCTCTAATTTTTTCCACTATATTCATTGATTGCCCAACTCCGCCTGTAGTTACTATGCACATAAATAAGTAAATAGTGAGATGCCTGATGTGTACAATATAAAAACGCACAAATTTCACAGTCCAGGGGTGCACCATTAACGTACAGCATATGATGTGTATAGAAATATGATTGTTATTATTATTTACTTTGTGGTTATCTGCAGATCCCATTAAGCTTAAGAGTAAATTACTCGTGGATACATAATACATAAGTACATTTATTGATTATTGTCGTTGGATTTAGTTACTTTTACTCTTTCTTGCTCGTATGTACCAAAGTTCAGATATACGTATTTGCGTACAGACTGACGGTGTAAGTCATTGTAATGAATGACGATGAATCTGATGATGACGATGGTGGCAGGTATCAATATCAAAGTGGTTGGTCATATCGCAAGTGTTTCTTGTGGCACGGACATTATAGGTTTGTAATTGCAAGCCACATGTTGGCCTGTCTCATGACGTCTAGTACATACGTTGTAGAGAGATAATATGTATAAACACAAACTGTATTTTGTACAAGCAACATGAGACAACTTCAATCGGAAACTCGTAACCTATACTCGTACATATATTGGTATTTGTACACTTTGATTTCCATAGAAATACCTATGTGTTATGTATGTCTATTCGAACTTGAGATTTTATCTCTTCATCGCTTTCATATTCGATAGACAAACATTTGTCATGTTCCTTTCTCTCTCCGTCGTCTTCAAATTTCAGATTTTACATTCATACCTACATATTGGTTTTAGTTATTTATTCCTATCATATCATATCATATCATATTGTACTAAAACTACATGCACCATGGCATATGCATTTTGAGTATGTGTATATTATACACAACTATACATGCAGAAAATCCTTTTGTTCCCTCGCCTACATATAACTAACTATACATAAACAATATAAATCTAAATAAATATATATTATTATTGTTATATTGTATCGGCATGTGTATGCTAATCACACGGTGATTTTGTAACGGAGAGAGACGTTATCCAAAATGTCTTGCGGTGACATGAATTACCAATAAATAACCAATAATACACGTATACATACTTTCAATTCAAGCTGACATTTCTCCTGGTGATGGTGCGAACAAAAAAGAACTGTAGAGAAATTTTGAAGAAAAATAAACAAACAAACCAATTGGACTAGGTGATATTATGTAAATCCAATGAGATTTTAGTTAACATTCAGTTGAGTATTTAGCAAAATTTTTGTACCTATATGGATGATAAGCAAGTAACAATAAATAACCCCATTTTCAGAACGTCTTTTATGAAAAACGATGTGTGCGTTAGCCATCGATTGGATGGTATCC
>JAQIVE010000589.1:0-34817 GCA_034698285.1 Sminthurinus bimaculatus
TTTACATTTTCGCTCCTAAGCCATATGTACGCTATTGTTATAGCATACATATGGGGTACAGTAAATTGCTAATATGTGTACTACAACATGCAATCAATACCATATTGCTAGTGTAAATGGTTGTGGTACAATTAAGATTTAAAGTCCAAAGAAAAGTTTGTCCGATTAATTTTGACCATATGTGTATATAGTTCGCTAATAAGGTTTAGAATGATTAGTGATGTTATGAAGTTTCCACGCGTTGTACTGTAATCATTTTAAGTCAAAACCATATTTATCTCGCACAACTATCAATTATAACTTGAGTGGAATTCCCTGTACGAAATCGGATAAAACAATTATAAGAGAGGGAAAATTTTATCGTGAGAGTTTTATTTTTGTTTTGACTTTTGACAGTCAAAGCGAACTATTATTGTATGGACTAAGGACGTCTGCTAAAACCTTTATGACGTATATGAGGAAATATAATTACATATAGAATTATGTGCATTGTGTATATAAACATTTTTGTTAATGAATTGACGTTTTTCGGAGATAACCGGATGAGAAAACAATGAAGCATATTTACACATTTTTTGAGGATAGTCCACAGATTTACGTCACTAGAACTGAATTATTATTGGAACTAAATACGATTTTATTCGTCCATTCGCACTAATTTTTTTTTGCAGGAGCTTTAAAATAGAAATCTCTGTTTTAATCTTTACTCTGCCATAATGAAATATCCCAAACATGATAAAAATGGCGATTAAAATCTAGAAAGATATGACCCTTTTAAGATACTTTGAAAGCATTAATACTCCAGCAAACATTAGCTATAAAATTACTTTTACATAATATACATTACCTTTATAAACCAGGAGGATTTCGTAGTTTCGTTCCATTTGTAAAAACGTCGAGTGAGAGTGATAGTATAGCAGGAGTTGTGTTTAGAACTAAAACAACTTGCGGTTCAATAAAATTCAATCCTAGTTACAAAATTTTGGGAAATGTTGAATCCTCATACTCTGTCACTATTTGCGGCTCATATTACATCGGGATTAATTGGGCTAATCGGAATTTGCGGATGGGTTTTTGCCGTTGCTCTAAGCTGCATGTGGCTCGCCTCATTTTATATTTTGGACACTTGGTGGGACAGGTCTGTATAAGTGACAAAAAAAGCTGTTTCTTTCTCATAACTCAAAACACTTCTTCATTAATAAATCATATATTTGCTTTGTGTTGTACTGTAATTTTATCGATATTTTTCTAGTCACAAAATCAGCACACCATCACGTAGTCGGCGGCAGCTGAAAAGAATCAATAGTATAATTCCACCTGTGAATGTGTCAACACAAGACATACTCTCGCAAATTGGTTGAACAGTTCAAAAATCGAATTGAAAATCATAATACTTCGTGTGTGAAATTTAGTCAATCTTTTCTGAAACATTTTCCAGTTTGTCTCGATTTCCATTGAACAGAGATAATGTTGGTAATCTGGACAAAAATTTGGAAAGGCAGCACAGAAAATATTTTCTACGTTTACTATAGATAGTTTTTTCATATAAAATATGCATGCCCAACTTTTTCGAACTGATTTTTGTATTCATTTACCTTTTAAAGCCATTTTAACAGTTGATTATGTATACATGCTTTTGCTTTGACATGTTATTTATTTATTTTTCTTATAAACATAGATATTTTTCATATTATTTCATGTGTGAAGTAACTTTTCACAAAAAAACTAATATATGCAATACTACAATACATTAGCTTTTAGAGTTACACGTATAAGTTCTGACGTACACTAGTTCTTGTTTACTTTATTGCCTCGTTCGTATATGATGTACATTTTTACTCCATGTAATTTTATGAAATAAAAATTTGCATGTTTTATTTTCACTGTACTAGTCTTAATCATCATCAATTACATGTTAGCTACCAGCTATTAAAATCATTGCAGAGGTGTGAGAGACAAGTTTCAGCGTGCAACCAATGAGCATCTGAGTGCAAAAAGACAGTTTAAAAACAATGATTAAAATTTAAAATGGAATAATAAATATTAGTTCCATCGTCCAAGGCTAATATCATAAGTCATGTCTCAACATCAAGAGGTGTATTATGTATGTATTATGCGTCCCTATATTGTAGATACATTATGTACGCGATGCATACGGTATATGATTTTTGACACTTTTTTGATGGATACTATTTAAATTTTTTAAATTTAAATGATTTAATACACGTCTCTTCATCTTCAATGCTGCACATGTGATGTATCGAAGAATGGAAATGGATCCTGCCTATTCATTTAAGTGAGGCCTTGAGATCTAATTAAAAGTTAGCATATGTACCTGCGAGTATTTAATATAACGTATTAACAACTTAAGTCTCGCATCATCGCATGTACTTGCATACACTTACTGCCATCACTCAAGTTAACTGTGCATAAAATAGTATTAGTATTTTGGAATTCACTAATATTACACCGTAAGCTCTGTCTTACATGTATATAGATGGGTGTACACACAAATGCAAAGAAAACTACGAATTTTAACCGACCTTTTATGTTTTAGCTATGTCAGCCAGGCCTAATTACTAAAAAGAGAGACAAGGAGAGTGAGAGAAAAATATAGACTGATGACGTGTGAAGGAACCTAAAACAAGTTGAAATCACATAATATTAATCATACAATAAAGTACATCATCAGTCGGCGCTTACTTATTTATGGAAAGAAATCCATTTACATAAAATGTGCACATGTATGATACAAGCATATGCTTGTAATATACATACATAAACAAGTTGATTACCTACATTATATCATATTAAATTATGTAATATTATCATGTTGTTGACTGTTAAATAATACAAAAGTAATAAACGTAGAAGTAAAAATATTCTGAGGGGAGCATTATAGAAGTTGTACTAGTAAAATCAGATGACACTTGGCATATTATAATATACAATTGTATGCATTGTGGATGTCATTTCTGCCTATGCTTTTTTTCATTTCTCACTTTTTCGTCCAAATTCGAATCACCAAGTGAATCAAGCAGATCGCGAATACAAACAGCGTAGTTTACGACAAATTATTATTCTCGTTGTGAGTCTAACTCAAGTTTACAGTGCATGATGATGCATACAAATACATGGCATGCACAGGCAATAATGCAGAAGAATTCCTTGAAATAAAGATATGCATTTTTCTAGTCGACCTACGAGCATGACCAAAATTATTATATTATTATACAAATTGTAAGAACTACGGTAATAATGCTTTCCTCCAACAGTAATTTTATGGAGTGAAAATCTTAAAAAAATGACGATCGAAACAAAAAGGTGTACTGAGGTGACGGGAGAAGAACAAATGAGACGTCACACCATACATATCTTCAATTTACACTTGCAAATGCTGAGAGAAAAAAGTAAAACCGTTGTTAAAAGTCATCGTTCTCATTAACTCACCATTTTGTTACACGTAAGCTTTTTCAACAGTGTATCACGTAAAAAATTATAGAAATACACCGACATGAACATTCTCCATAGTGCACTTTAAAATCAAATTGACATTTTGACTGTACTTATATACAATGTATGTACTACGGCTTACATGTACCATAACCATTTTTTCCTACAAATTAGCGGATTTTATGTTATACAGTACTGCTTTTATGTTTCATTGAGTGTATCAAGATATACAAGATACTAGTAAAAAACTTTATTTTGCCATTATATATCTTTAAAGTATTACCTACACATCAAGTTATTGAACCTCCAATGAGGACTTAGATATGCCTCCCGAAAATTGAAAAAAAAAACTTTTAGCTAGACCAGAATTATTCTAGATGAGAATAAGAGTACCTTTTAGAGGAATAGAAATTCCAAGCGCTTGCGGCGGAGAGATGAGTTGATGTTACAAATGTACGAACAAAAGTATCAAAATTTGAATGTGTAGGTTACACAGTCTACAAAGCCCAACATTATTCGTCACTCGTAGGGATTAAGAGTAGGGTGTGTGGACTTAGTATGTAGACACAGTAAAAGGTATTTGACCTCCTTTTTCCCCAATAGAAAAGAAAAGTGTTTCACGGTCATGGAAATGGTATTGATATTGAGATATGGTCCATCTGACTTTAACTTGGACTCCCTGGCTCATTATATATACATACACATACGTTCTGAATCTTGAGTTTAAAACTGTGATGCAGATTTTATGTCTCAATCGGAATTCTTACTTTTTCTTTCTTTCAACACATGCAATAAATATGAGCATTGTCAGTCGCATATATATTAGCTTTAACTGTCCAATGGTCCTATACATGTGCAGCACATTTATAACAATCCCTATAATAATTTCATCTAAACTCGCTTTAACTGTATAGTATACATCTATATATTAGCAGATACACTCTTACGAGAACCTTCAAGCGATATGTTTATGTTTTTAATTTTTAAATACATAATAATATCATGTATTTTATATGTTTTGTTTATTTTACTAGAGAGTCCTGGATTAAAATTAAAATGCATACATCTCATCACAAAAGTACTATCATTATTATTGTTTTAGCATCTCATGTAGAAAAAAAACACCAAAAAGAATCTTCTGGGGTTTTTTCCATTTTCTCAGTCACTGTGCTGAATTTTAATGGAGATAGTGAATGATATTATCGTGTGGCAGACTGTTAACTTACTTAATTATTATTGCTTAAAATTTTTCGGCAGCCTTTACATTTTTGCTTTTGTACTTTCAATGTAGTTGTGTACATGTTTTTCATCTGTCAAACCAAGTCAGTAGACTATATTCTTCTTCTTAAATTGAAAAGGAGACAGTCCATAGTCTACAAGTACGCGACATGAGTACATGTATATAGTTATTTAAGAGAGCTCATAATTTACATAATTGTCATAAATTTAATAGCCATGCGCTTTTGTCACTGTCAAATTCTCTCTCCTTGTAGATACCTAGTGTCGTTTTGTCTGTATGTTTTGAAGAAAACCAAGACAAGAAAAGTACACGTGAATACTGGCACATAATATTATTGCAACTCGAAAATGGGGTTGAAGGAAACTGAAAATGAGGATGAAAACGAAAACGTATCTCACTGCATGGTAATACTAAATACGCAAAGGAGGATTATCCTTCCCATATTCGTAAAGGTCAAAGCGAGCCTTTATGTAACATACATTTAGGTACAAAGTATGTACAGAGGTACGTCAAGGTGTAAATATATATACAGCATGCATATTTAGCATAAATATTTCTTTTTTTTTCACCATTTTGGTGTAATCATCCCTAGCCAGTAACAAAAAAAAATTACGGAGCATGCTATATGATCATTGTACAAAAAAAGCTGAGCACGTGTCATTTTTTCTATCCCACGTTGGAGACAAAGAGACAAGGAATTTAAGATTTCTAATAGAAAAAACTAGCCACAAACTTGATTCATTTCTTTGTCAAGATAACAGTATCTTACACCATACTTTTACTCGTCTTTCCTTATAGTTCTAATTATATGCTACGATTATCAACAATCGATTCAACGAAAATCAACTATGCACGTTTACCGATTATAAACTGCTTGTTCTTTGTTTATGGCACATTATCGACTGCAATAAATAGAAATGTGTACGTTTGTCTGAAAAACTTCATTTCGTTGTTGCATAGTTTTTGTTATGTTGTACTTATATAACAGTTCTAAATTATTGGTGCACACTGCACACCTTCTAACTACTGTTAGAAAAACTTGCAAGTTGTCTCAACACTTCCTCGTCAATCAATGATATGCATAATTTAAGAAATGCATAAAAAGGGCACGATTCTGATGACATGTTACTCATAGAAGATATCTTCTATATTTATTCCAGGACAGAATCTATAAAAAGAGAACAAGTGTACCAGTTAACCGGTTATTGAGCGCAAAATAGAACATATCGAACTACTCTTTTATTTATATAAGTAAAAAAAGGATAACAGTGCGTGTGATTTTTTATACATCATAAACCAGCCAGTTTAGTTATTTGCCATTTATATCGCGACGAGCAAAAAGTGTGTAAAACACACGAGTTTGTATTTATATAATTCTCAAAAACAATAATTGCTACGTTAATGCAAAAAATACGAGATCCATCAAACGTTTTTATGCTATACGTCATAGTTGATTTACAATTTTCATCTTATATAACGAATTTATTGTCGTTGCTTAAATTTTGTTTTTGCTCGCATATAAAGTCAATGGTTTACTGTAAGCATACTATGACTTTAATAATATTATAATATGATAATACGGAGAGAAGTGCAATCCAGTCATTGTTATCAAGATCAACATTAATGCACAAAAATATGACATGACGCACTGGCTCACTTTCGAATACACACACACACACACCGACGCACGCATGCTGCAAAACAGATAACAGGTTGAAAATCATGTCAAGTTGAAAAGAGTTTGGTGCTGCCTGTGCACTTTATACTGTGGACACATGACGAGTCAATTATTATTACGTCTTCCCCATAAGACTAGGTGGCTACTCAAATCACGAAGGTGACCGCTCTGACAAAATGCCGTGTATATCTAACATTCATAATTTACCAAATTGTCGATGAGTCAGAGGGAATTCTCAATCAGGCCGAAATTAATACTTCAATAGTCTTGTGATGACGTTTTTTGGAACTATTTATTTGTGCATGTTAATGAACTATGAGTCATCAATATTACAAATTATAAGTGTAGTATTTTACATTAAGAAAATTGTGGCATATAAAGACTCTTAGACAAATTTGCTGGCACGTGGATAGTAGTTTTTTTTTGTCCCTTTCCTTTTCTTTCCCCCTTCCTCTTGTGTTTTGTAATCAATATGCATTTCTTGTTTTCATTCAAAGTATCATCGCCCTTGCTAAGTCTTGAATTCGCTTAGAATTTTTCTATTTATTATATAATCCCTTCATATTTCACGAATACTTTGAAGACAAATGCGTCAAATTTATTCCAAAGTCCATTCATACAAATCATACTGCAGATTCGTAATCAATTCTTAGTTTGCATTTCGCAGGGAATTTACAAAATTTGACGCCAAATTAATGCAAACAAATCATACTGCTCATTACAGTCATCATCATAGTCAGTGTCATTGCCGTTTCAAAATTGGCTTTGCCACTAGACTGCCATCGTTTTTCTGCATAATATTTGCGGTAAAGTTAATTAATTCGACAATGTATATTATTGTATAATGCACTAATAACGTTAACCTAAGTAGTTACTTGTTGAATGAAAACCAGGACGTTTTCTGCGTATACTTTGCTGCCTTGTTAACACGTTAATAATTTTGTTTATCTATCTCATTTCGTTCTAGTAGATTATACCAAGCTGATACCAAAAATAGGATTTTTGCAAGCTCAAAATGTTACAGAATAGAAAAAAAATTTGACATTTTCAAAACATACATGATACCAGCCTTTGAGTTGAACAGCAGACATTGCATAGACAAGTACTCAACAAAAGTTGAAGCTCAGGTGATAAGATCACGATATTTTTGAATGCCAAGTATCAAGATGGATATGCCAGGTAAGTGTATAAGAAGGAATATGTATGTAAAGTAGACAATGTCTACATCGTACTACATACATACGTAGATATATTTATCTATGTATGAGTTCATACCTTTGTGTAAATGCTGTGAGATATACATAGGTATTATATTTGTTTAAATCATTTGTTTGCAGTCGTCACTGACTGTATTGTATACACACATAGTAGTGTGTTTTTGTGAGTAAACTAATCGAAGGTTTCATTCAGAGAATTCAAGGTAATGAATGAATGAGTGAGTTGGCGTTTCGAAGAGATAGAGAGAAGCTTGAATCTTGTAACTATAATATGAAATGTATCTTGTACGTTTTTATCTACATCTTTATACCATACACACAAACGTACAACATAGCTCAAGTTAAGATGTGTAATGTATATATATATATATATATATTTACAATGACGTTTGAACATCGTGCTAAAAATCGAGAGTATTGCTATTAGTAGATGCATAATTCAAACTATGAGTATGTTGTTATACAAAGTATAAACCGTGATTTGCATCTGTCGCTGTGCTAAAAAGATAACTTAAAATGCAAATTCAACAGTAGCAGAGGCAACAAGGGTGACAAAGTCTATAAAGCACTCTTTTGCCTTCTTTCTATAGCCATTCGATTGCTTTTTTCACATTCGACACCGAGACGGCCAGACCTAGAGTGTAGTGATGAGTTGTTAAAAACAAATAGTATGAATGAAGGTGTCTCATCTATCTTGTATTTATTTATATTTTTGCCTATCTACCTTCAGTCATTAGTCCTACGTATACATACATAGTGTACTATGTACAGTGTATATATTGTACACATACACAGGAATAACACAGGAATCAAATAGTAAAATACTTTGGTATACATATCTTCCTCACCTTCGTGTAATTTGGTTCTAAAAGTAAATACAAGTATATGTATAGTCAAATGGAGACACAGTATGTCAACCTGCTTGCTCTTTTATTGTCACTCAAGTCGATTCGTCTGTGGAAAAGCAAAGTGGGCAAAGTGACGGCTAAAGAGAACGTGGCAAAATAGTGAATAGCAAATGACAAAGGTTTTGTTTGTAAACACATTTATTAATATCTATTATGTGTATGTGGTATATTGTACGTGTATAGTATGTAGCCGACAGCAGAGTTCACCAAATCTTTTTTACTCATTCATTGCTCAATCTTTAACCACCATATACTTCACAGAGGTAGGTATTTTTACACATACAGATACTAGTAGGTACCTACACTGTAATACATTGTGTAAATACATAATTTATTAATACGGGAAATCAAGAAGGATGATCTTTACAATAGATACGAAATCAACAAGTGTGAAAAAAGTAATAGTAATTGTTGATTGTAAAATAATAATAGAAGTTTTTCTATTTTGGGCTATTGTACTATAGCTACTGTATGGTTAGTTTTTCCTTCTTCTGTGTACGTATGTCAAACTTCTTGCTTCTAGGCTTATAGCCCACATAAGCCTTTTGGTAATGTCATTTTTTATACCAATATGAATCGAACATACTGATAAATCTCAAGCACTACAAAAAACTGCGACCATGTACATAGACTGCACTCGGGAAACTCAGACTATAACCAAGACTTATGTTATGTTGTACACTTTATACTACAGACGTGTGAGAATGCTAATTTTTTGTTGAAGAAAAAACTTAATTACAATTAAGATCACGGTGAGGTCACATGAGACAGAATCTATCTATACACATGAATTTTCTGCATTCAGGACTGAGCTGAAACAAAAGATGCTCCCCACTTGGAACTTATGTATGTATAATAA
The DNA here is from genome assembly GCA_034698285.1 of Sminthurinus bimaculatus. Classification (NCBI taxonomy): domain Eukaryota; kingdom Metazoa; phylum Arthropoda; class Collembola; order Symphypleona; family Katiannidae; genus Sminthurinus; species Sminthurinus bimaculatus. Next base: position 9,356 of record JAQIVE010000589.1, read on the forward strand.
TATATATCTGCTTCAGTCAATTCCTTTTTATTAATAGTTAAAGAGAGTAGTCAAGAACCTTTTAATAGATAGAAAATGGAGAGTAGGAAGAAGTAATGAAGCGATGGGATGTGCGGAAAACACTCTTCATTTCAATAAACGACGATGGTAAAATCTTGTGCACCTCAACTATTCAATATTTATTTAATATTGGCATTACCCAATATCTTCTGAGTTTCTCTTGAGTTTTTAATCTATAGATTCCAGAATTCTGAGCTTAACTATTGTACAAAATTGATCCCGGATTCTTCATAGATTACAGACTAACTAAGAATACATAATACATGAGCGCACTTATTATGTCATACTATGACAATGAAATGCGGATGGACAAAACAACATACCTCAATAAAAGTTTGACAACATCCATATAATGTTCCTATACCCACAGCATACAGTGCAATCACGCCACCAAAGTTGCAAGTTGTTCACCTTACTCTTTAGTGTACTCATTTGCTTCTCATCCATAAAAGAAAAATAGGGATATGAGTAGGAAGTTATGATAAAGCACACACCACATGCATTTTCCCTTTTTCATTATTTTTAATGCATAATCACAGTAATAATAATAATACTAGCTATCATTACTATATGTACCTTTACATTGACCAAGGTTTCCACCATTTTTTGATCCATTTTCTCATGATTTCCATGCGTATACGGTGTATATGTAACTTAAATATTATGATTTATCCTTCCATTTCCATATTATTCAGATCTTTTTTTTCTACGTCTCATTACATCATTTAACGTGTACATACTTAGTTGTCGACTTCTTAACCTCAGAATAATTAACCCCGAACTGATATATAATATGATACATTATAGTTAAATAAATTTCACAACGAATACATTTGTACTTAACTAATCGTTAAAAGAACAAAACGCGGAATGAACCGCGCATTTTTTATCCACTATATACTTGTTAAGCGTGAGTTCAGAAGCAGAAAGATGATAAAAATATAATATTGTAGGGACTTAGGACAAGACGTACGTACATTTGGATGTGATAAGAACGTACATAATTTCAAGGTGAAGATTTTTACGAAATCAACCCTACGTTTCTATGTTTAATCCTCTCACTTACTCTCATTGACTACTGACTGACTGGTAATGTGTAATTTATTCATAATATGCGTATACCTATATGAAAATTCTTTTAAGGAGAAATTAACCCTGTAAGTATTGTATACGTTTTAAGTACGATTGAGATACAGTCAGAGCATAAGTACAGACGACATTCATACATAATGACATTTTTCATGGGCAGATGGGCTGCACATAATGCCAATGGTGGCCAATTCGCTCAGGCAATAACTAACCTAGCTAATACTCTAATAAATTGTGAGCAGATGAAGAAGAAAAAGAAGCATACAAAAACAAAGAATAATGAGCTAAGTGAAACAACATTATAACCAACGACATTCTGTTGTTGTTCGACTATCATGATATTATGCCAATCTATCTTGTATATATATGTTAGAAACAACTTTGTTTAAGCTCATGTTATGAGGAGCAATAGATTACCAGCCTTTAATAAATCTAGCTTAAAGATTTCAACGAGTGTGTCCACTGTACAACCACTATGTACACAAATTTTGCAGCTTTGTAGGATATAGCTAATGAATTTTATACATTATATACTATACTATCCCCGTTTAGGTAATTTTAGGGTACGAATTTCAAGAAATAAGAATACCGTCTATCCTAACTTATTTCCAGTTCCAAAAGTTGAATACAATTATATTATAATATAATCAGAAGCCGTGACGATGACAAAAAAAAACTAGATAAAAACAATGAGTCTTAAAAAGTAGACACAGGGAAAAGGAGCAAAAAGATGTACCTAATTCTAAAATTACAAATCTATTCTATTAGGCATTCGTCTTTTCGACCATGCTAAGAAATACTTATGACCATAAGGTACGACGTACCTATGATAGAAATACACTTGTTATCGCATATAGATTTAAAAGACAAAAACATACATAATTCCATTTGACATAAGAAGAAAAGGACTAAAAAAGGTGGCAGAAAAATAAAAATACAGTTTGGAGGTATGTAGATACATACATGTGCCATGTGCCTATTAAATAGTTGTCGTAGTTCTAGTTTTTAGCTATTTGTCATTACGCTATATAACTACGCCGCAAATTATCTCACTCTCACTCTCTCACCTGAGCTGCCTGAAAATGGGTAATATATATGTACTATGAACTGAAAAAATGGCATGCTTACAATTAGTTTTTATGGAGTACACGCCTTCGTTTAGAGATTTTTTAAATGAAATTCCAATCCATTAACATTTAAGAGGTATGTACATCTAAAACATGAAACTTGTGCAAAAAATGGTGATATAAAGAACATACGTGACATAATTCCACTTTATGTATATATATGTACATTATATTCATGGAAGCTTCATCTTGTTCTTCTTCACACTTTAAATAGTCAATGGACAACAAAGGATTGGTGTTCCTTCCCTATGGAATTTCCCGAAGAACTTTGCAATTCGTTCATTATTATTTTAAGCCTCTGTATTGTCCTCTCAGCTCACGAGGAGTCCATTTATCCTTTGTGTATATTTTATCCTGCGGAAAGTTAGCGAGCTGGATGAAATGAAACAAAACACACAAAAAATTCCGAGAACAGAAAGAGTATAGGGGACTTTGGCCTGATAAAATTTGAAAATTCCTCTCCTTGAAGCATAGAAATCTTCACCTTTAAAATAGTGAAACTTATAAAAAAAGCAGTGCAAGTGAACGAAATGAGGATGTGACGTGGACGATGATCTTGCTATTTTTACTTAGCTTTATTTGTGTTTTTAGATATGTATACACAATTTATCCAGAGTAGGGAAATTTTGAAGAAAATCGAAGTTCCAAGAGCAAAAAAGATTTGTACACATTGAGTACACTAACCAGTAAGTTGTAAGTTATCAACAATTGGGGAGCAAAGCTCCCTACAACTGTAGGAAACCTGTAGTGCTTGGCGTTACGTTCTCACGGGCAGTAGGGTTACAAATTGCAATTTTGAATCGATTGTTATCAAATTTTTTCAAAGAAGGTTGGTTTGGTCGTAAATTCTGGAACAGAGATTGATAGTAATTTTTGATAAATTAATCGTTGTTTGAAATGACTCAAACCCCATGTAATAGGCCCTGGACTGATTTTTGTCAATGGGTCAACTTCTACAAACGTAATTTGAAGAATTATGGTATGAGGTGTGAGGCTAGTGTGAATAGTTATTTGACAACTGCATATTAATTGAAAAATCTTCGCTCCCTATATTTTGGTGACGTACTATCACTGCTTGTTTAACTATTTATAATGAATGAGATACATAGTACACTTAATAGTAGCTAGTATTGCATATAATGCACAATAAATAATAGAAGAACGAGCATCAATGGAGAAAAAACTAAAAGTCGTCTTGGTGTGACTATGAGGATTTTCCTATCGTCCAATGTATACTATGCAGAAAAGTAGCTACGAATTTTAAACTGCCAAGTCATTCTGCCTTTAAGACTTTGACTGTCGCCTTCTTCGAACCGTACATAGCCCCTGGAATATCGGAAATTTTATAAGCTCGCTTTATGCATATAAACATAACAACACACTGCAGATTATAGTAGCATCACTATTATTACATTGGTTAGTTGGACCATCATTATACCAAACACAGATGTAGTACGGACTACGGACACATAAAAATCGTCTCACATCAAAAATGTTGCATGATTTTTTTATAGCCTTTAATTTTCCGACTCGAAAAAATTGTCGAAAATACAAATACCTTTGAGTGTACATGTGTAATATGTATGTACTAGATACATGTGTATTTAATCTCAAATAACGTCAGATCTTGGTGTTAAAGAAATGCACAGATTTCTTTTTGCAACATAAACTTTAGATACTGCACAACGTAGCTGATCAAAAATATGAACTGAAATAAATCTCGAGTAGAATTCAAGCCTATTTCATAAAACCGTAGTTTTTTTGAGCTTTTAGTATTAAAAACTGTAGATTAAACTGTGAATTCTGTGGTGTACAGTGTACACCGAGTCTCATTTTCGATGTGGCACTCACTTTACTAGGATACAGACTTACAAGTCTTAATAATGTATTATTTAAACTGATTACATATCATCTATACATACTTGTATGTATGACGAAAGCTATTGTATTTATATTTGTGCATTTGGATGGACATGTATAAATGTCAATCATTATTATTGTCCAAATCTATACACATAATACATAATATTATACTCATAAAGCATCTTTTAAAATGATTATAAATGACTGCCTATATAGGACTTGGACTCGGCTAATACTCTCACTCTCAATTGAACTGTATGTTTGTACTCCCTATAGTAATAATAGGACAAAATAATAATAGTATCAATTAATGGGATTGCGTTATCCATAAAGTTAAACCCATTTATCTTTATGGAATGGTTATTGCAACATATTCTCTTGCTCATTTATTATATGCATTGTGGCACTGACTGCTGAATTTTCTATCGATTCTTGAATTTTCAAGTTAAATTTAAGAAAGCTGCTAATGACCCTCTCGCATTCCTTCACTTTTACTCCTTTTCCCTTGCATACATTTGTGTTTAAGATTTGAACTTAAAAGATAAGAATAATCAACAGTCAACCGTATATTGATAGTGTAAACTAGAAAATACATTTTCGTTGATGAGGGAAATAATTATAACTAGAAATCATACGGTTTTTTGTTCTTTCTTTCTTTCTCTCTTTCTTCCTGGAATCTCAACCCGAGATTAGTTGGACTATACATACAGCGTAAAATTTAAAAAAAACAAGTGGTTTATTTCAAGTGAAATGAATGACTGAAGAAAAGGAATATTTCTGCATATGTAAATGAGCCACAGACAGAAAAGGAAAGAAAGAAACAGACGATAAATACTTGCCGGCAAGTCTTCAGTTAAAAGCTATAGTGGTTCATCTGTAAAATAAATGTACGTAACATGGATATCCATTCCATAAGTTATGATGATGCTTATAACTAGTATACGTATGTGATATAGCAAAAGTGGATGGGGAATACCTAGACAGGCCAGTAAGCACGTAAGTAAACATTTAAATATGTACCCAGTGCAGTGATGTCATACTCTCAAGCATACATACAGTTCGTACTATCATCATATTCCATCTGAGTAGTTGGAGTTCTCTCAGCTTGCTCATTTCCCTCGTATGAACTTATAGGTATTATGAGCGCTCACTCGTACGCGTTCACTCAAACAGTGATCATCTCTCACACTCTCTCTCTTGCTCAAACAGTGCCGAATTTTATCCACTGATTTATTATTCAACCTTCAGCTCAACTTAGTGCTGCATACGATTAAACATCTACAGTATCACTTGGAAATCTAAGTTCACGTCTAACTACATACAACGACAATCAACGTTTCTTAACAGGTAATTTTAAAATAATAATAATAATAATAATTGATAAAACGTTTCTTCTTCATTTCATTACACTACATTACATTATTATTTCTGCCAATCTTTCTCTCCCCTCTCTATCGTCTTTTTATCTGCCTATCAAAGATTCAATCAAGTATTGAGAGAGAATCAGAAGACCTGCCGTGTGTCTATATATGCCTTTTCTTTGTCTCATTTGATGGTTTACGGCTTTCGTTTTCTCTCTTTGCCAATCGACTATGAAAATATAATGGACACTGCAATCGCAACCATTCTATTCTATTCAGTGAATTTTTTTTTCAAAGGAAAAATATTTCCCCCGGTGATACGAAGCAGTATAATGTTTTAGAAAGACACCATGTCATAACTTTGGAATTCATTTTCTTGTGATTTTAAAATTAAAAAAATAAAGAAATGGAAAATGAATTTGATAGTGTGTGAAAACTAATTCATTCAGTTATGGAGCAAACATAAAATTGTGTGTAGTTCACGACAAAAATTCAAAGATATATCAGCAAAATCTGTGGACTATTTTTTTTATTTCCCTTGAAATAATATGTAATAATATTTGTGAAATGATGGAAATGGAGGGACGAGATAACATTTGTTTAATTTTTTCCCATTTTACAATAGCGATAACTAATCAATGTTTTTTATGTATTTATTTTGCAGTGCCCAGATAAAGGAACAAGATAAGGAATTAAAAATGGACTTGATCACAACAGCTTCCTACGCCGCCGAGGGTTTGATTGGTATCATCACATTGGGCGGATATATCCTGGGATTTGGGCTCATAATTATGTGGCTCAGCAGCTTTATCATACTGAACGACTGGTGGAAAGAGTAAGTAAATCACATTTTATAATATTTATTTACATAGTTTTAGCATTTCAAAATTTTCTTGCGTAAAAGGAAAGAAAATGTTTTTAGGTATTTTTGAGTAACAGTGTACTACATACATACATATGTACATGACTCAAGAGAAACGGCGGAAATTCCGCCTGTATAGTATATATTATATATACAGGGTATTTAAGTTAACAGCATTAAATCCACCGCCATGTGGCGGGTGTAGGCTAGCTACAATTTTGAATAGCAATAGTTAAATTTATCATCTTTATTATTGTTATGTATTCTATAGCAGTATTATGTATACAACATAGAATAGTTAAGCAGCCATGTAAATTTCCTGTCAAGGTCTTTCCTGTTTTTACATAAAGCACTACATGTATGTATGTGTATGCAAACAAGTATGAGTAAGAATTTGTAAAAATCACATGGACATGAATTAAGTAAGAACATAAACTTGACAGGCTCTGGTAAAAAAATAACTATAGTTCAAAATGATAGGATTTTCGGACATTATCTTATAGGACTGCATTCACATTCTATGGGAGCTTGTAAGATAAAACTATAGGATCTTAAGACTTTGCTGAGATAAACTGTAGTGTAGGAATTTTAGTTTCTTATTCTATAGTTTCCTACTTCATATTCCTGACTAAGTATATAATATAATATGCACTAGGAAAACATACATATTACATATGCATGTAATCACATTGCAAGGATATATATGATCTGCAGGCAGACGCACAGGAGTAATATGTTTCAATAAAATCAATATAGTAACTTTTTTTTATTACATAGCCATCGTATCGCCACCCCATCATCCAATCATACAAGGCAGCAACTAAAGAAGATCAACAGTTTCATCTCACCTGTCTCTACCACAGATATTCTACTCAATTAATAACGGTAAATTTGTAAATAGCATATATTATTATATATATCTACACATTGTACAACCAAAACGATAGGTTACTATACTACTAATGTTACTATTATTATATAGATTAATATTATTATTTTTCACATATATATCTCACAAAACGAACCATAAAAGTGGTCAAACAAAATACCCCAAATGAATAAGCAAGCAAAATAACAAAGGATATTATTCAAAAATGAAAAAAAATCAACAAACACATGTCTCAAATATCCAAAAATAATATTTTTAAACAATAAAATAAAACGGTTAAACCTAATACAAACACAACTATGACTAGGTCCAGCTCCCATTTCCCATTTTTTTGTTTAAAGAATTCATTTAGATAGAACTTCACTTTTCTTCTCCAATATGTGTGTAATTACTCATGTTATGACGATGATGTGTGACAATACTATTCCAAAAATATATTCAATGTACATAGGAACACAGTATATAGATACAAGGATGGGGACAAGGACAAACAAACAAATAAGTATAATGGTAAATATAGGGACGGGAAAGGGAAAAGAAACCTGTTCAAACAAAAATTTCAAAAGTAGTGTCGTACTGACTATATATAGTACGCAATACACATACGAATACATATGCAAATACACTACGTACATAATTATTTAAATAACGTTTTTTTTCTATCTAGATAGAAAAATTATAATTTTATGTTCCGTATGTGCAAAACTTTCTCACGCATCAGTAAACAGTAAGGTTCAAATATATTATACCGATCATAAAGACAAACCTTTAAAACATTTACACTGTACAGTTTAATTCAGTTTCTTTATCTTGGATGTTTTCCCTTGTACTTATACTATGGATTCGATATTTTTCATCACTGGTCAGATTTTTCATTGAGCAATAAGTAAAAATTGTAGGTAGCTTGCTGTTTATGTTATATCGTTATATTATTATTATTATTATAATTACCATTCGTCATTTCTTTAAATGATGATTGATTCCAATGTGGAACCTTGTAATTTTTTTACAATATTGAGTTAAGACTTGAGAACATAGATTTAGAGAGTTAAAAGAACAACAACTATTATTAATTAACACCAAGCTGAAAGATTAGCTATAGTTCACCCACTGCTGAAAATACGATAATATGCAGATTATAATTTTATTACACGTTTTATAATACCAATATGTAAATAGAAATAGACTAATGATCATAATTTTTTAACTGCAAAAATAGTTCATGGGAGAGATTTAAAAATTTTAAAAGGTTTCAAAAGAAAATAACTACAAGGTATCATGATGTAAAAGAAAATAAAGTGTGATGAAAGAGAAAATTTAAACATTTACTTCTTTTGGGGGGTCTTTTATAACTATGTGTATTTGTACGTCGAACCTTATCTATCTAGTTTATAAGCATTTTTTGTTTTATGTCATTTTAATGAGTGTACTACTATAAGAACAGTAGTTACAATGCTGGTTGTGCTATATATTATGATTCATAAATACTACATAAATACACTAGTTTATCTCTTTTCTTGACACATAAATACTGAATGTAAGTACATGGACAGTAGGCAAAAGGGTTAGACTAGGTGAGATCGACTGTAGATATTTAGCTACTATTATTATTATTACAATTTTAATAATAATTATAATTATTTTATCGTCAAATGTACTGTGTGTATAGGCTTACTATTGTATAGTAACAGCTCTGTACATGTGAAAACGAACACGATCCTATGACCACTATGCAGCAATATGTTGATCATATTGTCTGTATAAGATCTAAACCAACACACGCATATATATAGAACGTCTAGTAAAATAATATGTATATGCATTAACTATAGACAAGCGTATGCTACGGTATACTTTTTGTGCATAGTTTATTTAATATTGTGTCAAAAGTTTATATTATTATTCTAATACTATAATATATTTATGTCAATATTTATATTGCCATAAGTTCGTTCAAAAACGAAGAATGGAAATAAATGCGAAAATCTTTTTTTAATTGAAAACTTGCCGGTTTAACACTTTCAAAACATGTTTATTTCCCATATGTACAGTGCATTAATGTGCATATGTACATGACTTAACTGCAGCATTACTGCATCATATAATTACTAAGCTTCCTTTTCCCCATCTACAGAATATTATATCTTGACTAAGTGTACAAAGCACATATATAAAACAAATACAAGCTACTGCTATTTTCTCGTTTTAATCTTGGTTTTGATTTTATTTTACTTTGATCAATTATTAACAGCGTGAAATCCTTAGAATTTTTTTCCCAAGGGTAAAACTATAGGCATTTGCGCAAAAATTTATTACTGCATAAGAATAATATTAGGATTCAAACTGGATGGGAATTCCAGAGCGCATATAAAAATATTTCCGGAACTTGTGTTGCTTCTTGGAGGAGAAGAATTATTACCGTATTTTTTGGACTAGGTTTTATTGCTAGTTATCGTGTACAAACCCAAACAAGTTGTTGTTGAGAATTTAGCCTATAGGTAGTAGATACTACCTATAGGTGCATGTCTTGATACTTCCCACACACAGAGGAAGCAACAAGTGGTATATGGTTTACTGAATTAAAAGTGTAGTGACAATTAAAATATGAAAAGCTTAATGGTGCTTCATACGTACTTCATACACTTTGCATTTAAATATTGAATTGAATTTTTTATTCTTTTTCTCCTTATACATACAACAAATGCACAGTACACAGCATGTTTGCATTTTCTCAAGGTATAATGTACCATAAGATTATTTTCTTTCTTTGTAAATTGTATAATACCTACAATAATATTAAAATATTATTATAAAATAATGACATGCTACTAAACATACACAATTCTCCACATGTACGCACCTACATGTATTGGAAATTGGTATGCATACATACATACATCACACACAAACATATCTACATAGTCCATTGCATATAAATATGCTCACTGAACCATTTGTACATGTGAGTGATGAAATAGACTCGTTTTCTTGTCTCCCAAGCCGCTCCGGCCGCTAACATGGGCCTATTGGGAAATATTACAAAACATTCACTAGAGACATTAGAGCCTTTTACTTCTAATGACTGATCCCAAAAATCGTCATCAGTACATTCTAAGTACCAGGTACCGATCTCATGGTTTTAACCCGGAGCGCTCCCAGGATCGTTGGACCAACATCCGGTAAGACAAGTCTGCATGATAACCCGAGACTCTTAAAACAAGGGTAAATCATATTTATTTACTATACTTGTGCATTGTACACATAGCTTTGAGATTTTAATATTTTCTTGTGTAGAAGAAAAGAATGATATGCTAATTTTTCAGCAATTTTTTGGGAATTACACGTTCAGAATTATACCCGCCGCCAAGTGGCGGGTGTGGGCTAGCTAATATTCAGTAAACTATAGTTAAACTTCATTGCTATATATTGTACAGCAGTATTATGTATACAGCATAGAATAGTTAAGCAGCCATGTAAATTTCCTGTCAAGGTCTTTCCTGTTTTTCCATAAAGAATTATGTATATGCATACAAGTATAAGTATATGATATGCAAAATCGCATGGACATGAATTAAGAACATAAACTTGACAGTCAATATGCTTATAATATATACTAGGTAAGTACTATACTATAAAAATATTAATGCTTGTAATCACATTGTAAGCATATATAATATACTATGCAGGCAGACATAGGAGTAATATGTTTCAATAAAAATCTGTAGTCACTAGTTTTTTTTATTACACTTCCAAATTATAGTTAAGAGGCAGTGAAGAGGAATAAAAGGGGTCTTGAGACTTTAGTTTATTCTCCATCTCAAACTTATACACTTATAGATATTGTATATACACAGCGTTTAATGTCTTCTAAATTGAAAACCAGGTATGTATGCAACATATTCCTATGCGAAAAAGTAGACAGGAATAGTATAAACCATGTGGTAACCAGGAAATTAAAATTATACACAAATAAAATTATATACAAATCAAAGTCGTGTACCAAAGAGAAATAATATGTGTTTAGAAGAAGGCATAAAAACCTCTCTTACAATTCGACTATGTATTTAACATAATCAGAACTCATGTTGTGTATCTATGACGTGCGTCTATATGCTCTTACTTTCATGCCGCATTTATAATTTGTGTCTATGATTTAACTGCCGATTGTTGTAATTTGTAATGAGAAATAAATAGGAACATTAACGCATTCGTTTTGTTGTCACTAACACATTTAAATTTAAGCCACGCTTGATAGTGCCAACGTTCCAGCTCAATTAGAATAGGACAGACAAAAAAAAACTCGTTGCAACACTGATACTATTATACATACAAGTCATTATTAGTTTATACTAATACACTATACACACGTTTTTATGAGGAGAACAATCCGGAATTCACTGGCCAAACAAAAAACGTTTTGACCTTTCACAACTCTTCGTTCACATGCCTTTTTTTATTCTAAAGTCTCGGTGTACAAGACATTCATTCGCTGATTAGTGTCTTCGTTGGTAATACATAGTAAATAATGATTATGTAAGTGTGGCTGTTAGATATACACTGTAGCAATAGCCTACAGCAATAGTAAAAATAGTTTATTCATAGTTCTAAGGAAATAAATTATTAAAAACACATAATGACTATAGCCCAATATACACACAAGCTATGCATTTAATGATACGTATGGTACACTGAAAATGCAATTTCTCGTCTACGTATTTTCTTTTGTCAAACTGAATAAAATAAAATATGAAATATGTAGGCAAAAGAAAAATCTGTAGCACTATGCATTATGAGACTTTTAGGGATAACAAAATTTTTACATAGAAATAGACACATATATAGGGAACATATTATGCGTATCTTTTTATCGTAATGAAGTGAAGTTCCATATATAGGATACTGACATTGAGCGCTGTAGATTAGCCATATTACACACAAATTTGTAGTCATTGCCATCATCAACCTGCTCGATGCTTCAGTCAATAGTTAACACGAATTTTAAGATTCTATGTGCATATTGTGCTCGTAAAGTATTAGTTGTACAAATACTCCGTATATATGTTCATATCCTACATGTAACATACCAACATATACGTGCAAACTCTCCACTTTCATGCATAAAATATACGAGCCCACATTTGAAAGTAATATAATTTTGGCACATGGGAGCAAGAAAGGAAAATCATTCATCATACGACTCAATGAAATGCACAATACATTGAAAGCTCAATGGAAGATGAGTGCTCCCTCAGGCCAATGGTTTGTGGAATAATACCACTGCAAAAAGGTATCAAAAACTTTTGTTACAGTAAAAGTGTTGGAGTTTACCGCACAAAAGTCCATAATATATTTAAAGAGTCCACAACACATTTGCCCCCCTGTACAAACTTTTTTATTCGTGTCACTCCTTGGCAAAGTTCATTCTTGTTAAAATCTCCGTTACTGTCCATCAAATTCACTTGTCATACATACATGATACAACATCTGCCATGTAAAATTTAAATAACAACATTTATCAAAAAATGCAATATGCACTGCATACACACATACACACGCGTGCAAGTGAACAAACAAACAAAACGAGGAATTCTAGTCACATTTGATTCAATTTTCATGGCCAAATTTTCAAATCCTTGTAGATTCGCTTGTATTTCTTCCAATTTTTCTTACAATAACCATTTTTCTTACTGTTAGGACCGGAGAATGTCGCTCTTTAATATACACATGTATGTGTAGCTTTTGACGTAGAATTTAGTGTACATACAACTCTTGATTATTATACAGTAGTAATAATAATTAGCATTATTGAATTTTTAAAATTATTATATAATCATTTGAATAAAAAATTACACTGTAATTATTACATTGCCAATATGCTGCTTTTTCAGAGAAACTACCTATATGTACATAAGCTGCAACTTGAAATTTGCAATCGGACCTTAAAAGTTGAATGTCGGCTGGGCAGTAAACAAAAATGAAACAGTATACACAGTCAAACATGAAAAAGGAAGCAAAATACTTTTCATTGATGTGCAAGCTGTTGTATGGTGTAATAATTATAATCATACTAATGGTTAAACTGTCAGTTTCTGAACAAATTAAAAGGATTAGTGAATGACTTTGGATTTTTTGTTATTTCATTTATACTTGAAAACTTCTTATACATGAATACTAAACGAATATAGTTATTTCTTTCTTTGTTAGACATTTTTATACAGTGTCAAGCGTGTCAACTTGAATTTTTAGACTAAAAATGTCAGAGAAAGTTCAGAAAATACTTCAACCTTGAACTTTTTTTATAAATTTTGTATTCCTTGCAAAAACGTGTGATCTTTTACTATTTGATGAGAAAAATAATGTTGTAATGCCACTGCTACAGTTCTACATTATTCCCATGCATGGTCAAAATGGTTCTTATACAGCTCTCTTTTCTGGATATTACAAGCAGTAGAATACATACAATTTTTCACGTATGAAAGTCTGATTTTTCCAGCTATGCAAGAGCTTTTATTGAGCCTTATAAATTTCAAAAAATCCACACAAAAAAAGTAATTGTATGGTATTAATATATCATTATATCATTGCAAAAATAAAATTATGGAACCAAAAACAAACTAAGTGCATGTAATAACAATGATTACAATGTAACGGCTAACATCTAAAACAGCACGAGCTATGTATGTACAATGTACACGCGTCCTTAAAAAAACAATGTACGTGCAAACAAAGAAATATAAAATATGATTGCATTAAAAATTGAGCCCGATCAATACGTGGAATTAAAATTTGGAATTGAAACATCAATGCTTGCATTTTTTCATTACTTTTAGTTATATCACGACAGGAAAGGAAACATTCAAAATCAAACTGGTGGTAAAAATCATGGGGTGACCGTAATAACAATTATCAACGTTAAAATGTAAATCATTTTAGGAGTACATGGTGACATCATGCTGTGATATATAATTTGCCTGGCCATGTTTACCATTACAAAAATTACACATTGGATTTCATGGATTTCTATAAGTAAAATCAATAAAATACATAAAATAGGGAAAACAGTTATTCTCATTTTCTATAGAAATTCACTAGGATTTAATGCGCATTTTATCAAAAATGTTTATCAAAATCATACGCAGACACTGTAAATATGCAATTATAGTTGTTTTTATCATTAAATATCCATAGTCAACACGATCACATATGAACAAAATAAGACAGAAAAAGGAAAAAACAGACGAAAGTCAATTTATGCGGAAAAAGTAAACAACAGAAAGAATTACAAACTGGTGACTCGAAATATTGTGCCTACAGGCAAACGTCTCAAGCATTTACGCTGTAGAATTCAGAAATTTTCCGTAGTCACTGTAACATATAATAGAGAGAGACACAGAGTGCAAAGTGCAGCACTACACATTACACATTATTCCTTTGTATACTCAATAGCAAGGAATATTGGGAAAGTACATGCGGATAACACCAAGCTAAAAACGAGTGGAACAAAGTGCAGGAGACAAGTCAAAATAATATAGATTCGCATGTAGTTTTTGCATACTACATGCACATATGCATCTACTTAAATATGTTATAGTCTGCTCACAGTCGTAGTCCCCTTTTTATGCTGTTTCTTCTTCGTCTTTGTAATAACAAAATAGATCAAAAACCAAAGTATACATAACATCTAGGAAAGAAAAAGCGATTTGCAATTTACGTGGAAACAGAGCAAAAAGTTGTTACTGCTAGTTACAAGCATTAGTAGTAGTGGTATCAGAATTAGTAGTTAGTGTTGTTTGTTTCACTTGAGCATTTCGTTGAACTTTACATAAGAGTCAGTGGAGAATAGGTGTACACATGAATTGCTATAACTTACATAATGTTGTTTATTTGCAGCTATTTCACCTTTGTTGTCTTTCTCCTGTATTATAGTTTCACATATTCTTCCTCTCTCTCTGGTTTTAAAGTTTTAAGCTAGGGGAAAATTTATTTCGCAGTTTCAGTGTAACTATCTGTATGTCTATTGTCTCTTAACCCTTGTATACTATTGAGGAAAAAATTCAATAAAAAACGATCGTTACATTAAGCAGAGCTTCAGATATCAATATAGCATAAGAGCATTCGCCACGATACATCGGTAATCATATTATGATTATAGTCCATACAATGAACGTAGAACGTAACATTTTCTCGGAATCGAGTTGGAAAAATGGGAAAAAAATCCACCTTCTTCTAGATACATGGTTTTGGAAAACACCATTTGTTGTTTTTTGTGTACCTTTCGTGGGAAAGAGTATAAAGTATAAAGAATAAAAGGGGGAAAGAGTTCCTGCAGAGAACTTGTACAACCAATATATCAGCCAACCTCAACTTGAACTTGATTGTTGCAGGCCAGAAAAACAATCAAAAACAAAACAGCTTTTATAAAAAAACAAATTTCTTGCTCATCTCATACAGTTTTGAATCTAAATCAAAGCATATTTCAAATTTGTTTACATGTTTTTGTTTAACTGATTTTTTCGTCACAACTTTTTGCTTTTTTATACTTTCTTTCTTTTAAATTAACCTTTTAAATGCATTGCATAATACAATTTGGTAGCATGCTATACTGCCTCATGATGTTGTCTTGAGCTGAAAACATCAAAACACAATAATAATCATTTCTCCTACATTTTAGCAACAAGAAATTATTCCCAAATAATGATGATTATGTGATTCTGTGAAAACAAAAAGCATTTTATCCTTGCTCATAATATTATAAAATATTTCTTTACAGATGGTTTTTGCTATTTTATTTTTTCTCCATTTGCACTAATTAATTCCACAAAGAATTAATGATTGAGAGCATAAAAACAGAAAGAAAATGGGAAGAAAACGAAAAAAGTGGTGATGTTTTATCACGTTGTTTGGATAAATGTCATGATTTCGCTATTTTGCCAAGTCCGAACTTACTCAAACTCTTTTACTTACTTTCGAAAACTTTGCAAATTGACCAAAGGAGGGAGCAGTTCAACTGCTCCTTCCTTTGGCAAATTTGGAGCCATTGTACGTACATTTTTAGGCAAGAAAATGTGTGAAAAAGTTAAATATTTCAATGATGGTTATGCATTATGCCACGCAGACTTTTTAACGACAAACTTTTAAGAGCTCAATAATACTCACAATTTAATATGTTCCTAATCATATTTTACGAAAAATTCAATAAAAATTAAAAATTACATCATATGTATCTACATATCATGAGTCATGAGGTGAAAAACATACAAAACAAATATCCGACTAGTCATTGATTTTGTGTCTCTTGTGCACTCTTGTTACAAACAATACGTGAGTTGGATGACAAAATCCAAATTACAAATGCACATAAGCATTCAAGAAGGATGTGGACTCCTATAAAAAGTTGAAATTTAGTTATACACATAAAATATTTCACTATCTTTTTGTGCTACTTTATTTTACCTGGAACAAAGTAAAATAATACTGGATGATATTCTATACAAACTTTTTTATAAAAACGTATACGTATAGGAATGTGTGCGTCTGTATAGGTACGTAATTGTCAGTTTAAGCGTCTGATTGCTTGGGATCAGTTTTTGCACCAACGATGTTTGAACAACAAGTAAAAAAGAAAAAAAAGTTGTTTCGCATCTCTTCGTCTTCCTTTTCCCACTCTTCCTCTTTGCAGAATAATATTAATATTATTGTTGTGGCAGTCATCTTTATCTTTGTCTCTCTGACAAAGTCAGAGATGCTGCGAGCCTAGCGCTCTAAACCTCGTTCATCATTATCATGGCTACAGATAAAAAACTTGTTGTTTTGCTACATTTGTTACATGCTTGTTTTTTTGCTACACAATATATGTAACTCCTATGCTAGATATTACATAAGGTGAAGAGGTCTAGCTATAACTTATTGCTTATGTGTATAGTGTGTACTCTGTATACTTACATATATATAAGATCAGGAGAATGAAAACAACGTCTTTTTTGTACATTATCAAAGGATCATTTAAGGTTACCCTCATCACACATCGAATATATAGAAACTGACCTTTACAACAAAATAAAAAGACTGTAAGGTAAAGAAAGAAGGGTAAAAAGAAAACAACACATCGCCATAATAAAGTACGTACCTTGTCAAATTTATAGAAAACAATAACAAAAATAAATAATTCATAGACAAATAATACCCAATCACGAACAACTCAATTTAAAGAATTCGTAGTAGGTTTTTACCTTGCTACCGTGATATAGCTGTACAACGAATTTTCTAACCATAGTCAATTCAGTTAAAAATATTTACGGCATGCTGCAAAAATAAAAGCAACAAATAGTATAATAATACTTTACACAAGTTAATTAAAACAAGTATAAACAACGTATAAGATAGAGAATTAACAGGTTTGATTACGCAACTCAATGTTTACACGATTATGGCAGAGGCAGTTTTTGCAAAGATTTCAGTGACAATAAATTTACATGTTTTCTCTTTCTGTAAATAGCAAAGCTTTATCCATAATTCACTAACAAGGTAGTTTTACTGCAGCAAATACTGTGGAGATAACAGTACTAATTTTTGCCCAATATCGAAAAGGTTTGTAGCCATTGATAGCAGTCTGGGTTCAATTTTGGGGGTAATTACGTGAATAATTATACCAATACTACGTAAATAATCTGTTTATCATTTCGTGTTTATCCGATTTGTATCAATGATTAATGACTCATAAAACTATCTGAAAATAAATGCTGATTATACATCTGACATTTAATCGCCGAAAGATTTTAGGTTCGATGCATGCCAATATTCAAGTTTATTTGATAAGTTTGAACAAGTTACTTAGTCACTGCCTGCCTACAGCTCTCTTTCTCTGCAGTTTAAGTTTTTGTCATCTCACTTAATGTATACCGCGTAGTGATGCGTGTAGCTCTGAGGACAGGAGAATCATTTTCATTTATTTAGTAGGAGAGGGAGAGATCATGTTTCCAATGATCTCTTAATAATATGATCTCGTAACGTGTAAATCAAAAATGGAAAATTATTCCAATCAGTTTTTTCACATTCTGTGTTTTCTTTCTTCATTTTCAATGAATTTTTTATTGTGTTTACAACAAAGGGAGAGAGGAAAAATCATCCAAACAGGAAAAATCCTGAAAATAAATCATTATACATTCACATAGCCCATCAATGGATTACAAGTTCTTAGAGTATACACAAACATACATAGTGTAATGTAGTTATATCATTATATCATGATGATATACTACCCTTTTCAACCTTGAGGAGACTGTCGAGATTCTCGCATGCATCTCATCTCTTAATATTAAGATTCTTGACCATAAACTTACGACTATACACTACCATTTGTACTTACTTTCCAACTTTTTTCAATAATTGCTTTAAAAAACTCTTCTCCATTTTGTAACATATTAACATATACATAGGTACTTATACTCTGAAGTTAAAGACAACTTTTAAACTCGTAGTTCTGGAAAGTCAAATGCTTGTAAATAATTATACTGGTACATACTTTATAAAGTTGGTTAATAACACGGTGGTACATACTACATAGTTCAACATGCATAATACATGTATGCTTCAACAGCTTATATAACAAGAAAATCAAATCAACTTTCATAAGTATTGTACATAATTATGATACCTATGTAACAAAAAAGAACCACATTCATGTAGTTGTCCAAAAAGAAGTCTCAGAAAATAAGTGACAATACCTAATACCTACAATATATGAATGGTTACTACAGTGGAATTTCAATACAAGAACCTACCATACATTTTATCATCAAAAATACCGAATTCTATAATTAATCGAATTTCCGGCGGAAGCATTTCGACGTTGACCAAATATTTGGGTAGTCAGTAGTCTCTAAAAATCGGTTAACTCACAAAGTTGGAAAACTGAGCAGCATTTAGACAAAGTCTTTTTTCGGTCAAACATCTGACATTTGGCACATTTTCGGTCTCAAAATCCAGTAGAATTCAGACTTACAATCATTTACAGAATATTTAACGATTTTACAAAGCCAACTTTTTTCCTGGCAAATCTTCCACACAAACGTTGACAAAATAAACTACCAACTTTCAATACAATCAATTAGAATCCAAGATACACTTGAAGAAGAAGAAATAACTATATCGAGATTCCACTGTGATTCATAGATCGAACTCTGGCAATCTGCTCTTACGTTTTAGTATGCATCATAACATATTATATATATACATATTATATACATATAAACTAGATATGTTTGAAGTATCATTGCTGCGGATACAACAAGATGCTATAGTGGTCATCTTCTAATATGATAATATGTACCTATAGAATAATCATTTGATGTGGGGAACTCTCAACCCTCTCAACTTGGTAAGCATAAAGTTACATGTTATATGATTTGGAGTGTACATATAATATGGCATACATAACATGTTTACCATAGAAAGCCACATTTCGGGTATCGAGCATTCAACAACATAATAGCTGACTTGATGAATAGTTACATCTAAGTAATAGTTTTTATTCTACCAGTCCGACTAACAAGCAGTCAACCAACCGCGTGTTTGGAAAACGAACCTACCCCAACGTGGAGAAGTTTGCGACCCAACGTTGTTGCTGTTGTTTTGTTGATGCCGTACATATGATATTATACATTTTTTATGTGTACCTTGTTGAAACTTTGATCTAATATACCTGATCTGGACTCCCCCAGATAATCTGACTGAATATATTCAATACAGTCGGACAATGCACAAATTTCCAAAGGGTATAAGCTGCAAAAACATGAGAAGGACTCACAAGAATTCAGGGAAACGTGCATAAATATTTATTCATTGTAAATTCCGTAGTAATAAGGGGAAGAATTTACATAATTGTTTCTGTTCTTCATTGACGGCTACCCTGCCTATAGTGTATATGAATTGTGATTGGTGGTTAGCTGTTGTTTTGAACTGTTTCTTGATTCCATAAAGGGCAAAAAAGGTTACTGCGACTTATTTTGTTTCTGCAAAGGATGACTAGCCAGTATCGGCACAATATGCAAAATGTGTAAACGTAGTAATTGCGAATCTTCCTGGAAATCGAACAGGTGGGGCTCCATTCACTACAAGTATCAATTGAACAGTGTGTGCTATAAAGATGTGACTAATGCAATACTGATACATATTTCACTGCAAACGGTACCTTAGTAGTCCCTGATGTACAAAGGCTAATTGTGAAATGCTACAAAAGTTACACTTTGCAAACCCCCCGTCCATATTAACCATTTTTTCAGTGATGTTTCATGAATAGAAAACACCTTGCATTTACTTAATTCAGCACTCAAAAAATGTAAATCAACCAAATACCAAATGCATTGATTTCTATCCCGAATTCCAAACAAATTTAGCACCCAATTTTAATTTAAAATCATTCTCTCAAACTGAATGCAATCATAACTTATGATTTCATAATTTTTCGCCAAAAAGTGAATATTCTTTTAGTCAATATTCCTACATAAAATGAGTTAGTAACTGGGGGGTATATTTTTTCCCTAAATGGAACTTTCACCTTCAATTATCATATTTTGTGACGGGCGGACTCTAGAAGGTGAAAGTGAATGAATTTGGTATTGAAATTCGGGATTTGGCGCAGTGCGGACTATGCTGTGGTCAAAAATACTAATGATGAAACATGTAATATGCCCACTGGAACGACTCTATTTATGCATGGTATGCAAATCAGAAGGAATTGTTTGAGAGCTGAATTTCATAATACTATCTAGTAAATAGTCTCATTTTACCATCATCCCTAAATCCCAATCAAAAGTCACTGCCACTATTTTTTCGCTCATATTACTTACGCATGTAATTTACACCTACAATTTGCAAGAACTTCTTCTCTCCATACCCGTACCGCATACGTGCAGTTTATTCTCATCATATCGCAGCAGCATCAGGAATCAGAACATGTTATTTATTCAGATTTTTGCAGTTCTTTCGCATTAAGATATATCCATTTTTCAAGGATAAGTAACAGTTGTATAATATGAATTGCATAACTAATAACTACCTCAACTAGTGTTAATCTAAACGTGGAAATATGGAAATAGATTTCTAGAACTTTTTTCCCCGTATTATATTCAAAAAGGTCCAATAAATGCTTTTCAAGTTCATTATATTGTCAAAGTGCTGTTTAATTTGCGATTTGTGGTCATGTTCTTACATACTGATGACTTGATTCTCTTATCAGTGCTCAGATTTTTGTTGTTTAAACTACCATAAAAACGGCGATACCATTGAATCATTTGGAAACAAAATAGAATGATTACAGACACGACATGTAAAAATAAGAACGAAAAACATAATTTTTCATATTCACTCACACATAGAGAACTAATTAATTAACTAATTAGTTTGCAATGTGGGAGTGAATCCATAATTCCAAATTCAAAGCATGATCAAATCTAATTTTCTCTCATTACACTCATCAACTATTATCTGTACTTTATCTTCTTAAACCTAATTATTCTTATTTTAGAAAACTATGTTGACATAATGTGAGAACCATAAAAAAGTAATTATTCTGGTTAATCGATCATTTCGGGCCTAACATGAACACAGATATGATCAAAAATTATGTAAGAGTTAAAAGCTACTATTGTACCATTATCTTCATTCTAATTGGAAATTTAAAAGAAGAGGAAATGTGTAAGCATACCTATCATACGTCATACACATTGCACAATATTTCGCCCTCTCTTTTTTTCTTCGTCAAACAGCAAGGTAAATCTTAAATAAAATTCAATTTGAAAAACAACATAATGTGACATTGGCATTTGTATACATTAATGCTCATTTATACTCACTTACACGTATCAAGAACAAGCCGATTCGAAAATGTATAATACGTACTAAATAATTCGAATTGTCCATACAGGTATATAAGGTATATACGCGTTTCTGACCCCAGAGTCGCTTTGATCTTTTCCTTTATTATTTATTACATTGTACGCAAGGGCTTCATAGACTTATTCTCTAGGAGCCCTAAGAATTCATTAAATAGTAAAAATAATAACACATTGTACACAACGATTGCCAATTTCAACTCACATACAGATACTTATACTGATGTGCATTCAAAATCATCTGAAAGTGCATTTCATTTTCCCCCGTAGTGGTTGTGGTTGAATAAGAACCATGTACATTAAAATTCAAAGACAAATCCAAGTATTTCCTACTCACAAACTACAAATAAACGATTATGCAGCATAGCACAGAAATTATAGGGGTATCGAAACTGATGTTTGGAAAAATTTTGTAGATGTATACAAATAACTAATATGTTAGAAATAATAAAATATGTACAAAAACATACAGTTTACCATCGACACTTGATTTTCTCATAAGCCAGCCTTGGTACTTTCGTACGTGTACAAATCCCAATTCCAATTTTTCCCTTCTCTACAGTCTCTATGAGTCAAGTTCATGTTTAATAAACAAAATGATATATGATAAAAATGTGTGTAATATTGTATTAATTTTACAATACATATTATGTACAAGCACATTTACTTTATGGCAATTTCCTATTTTACCATAAATTGGTATTAATTGGTGTACATATGAACATGGAGGATGCATATTGTATTAGGTAGACAATAAACATATTATATGCATAAAGACATTGTTACTTTTGTGTGTCATAATTCGTAAGGAAATTATATTTTGCTGCTAGGCATACTAACACATATAATACTTTGTAGTAAAGTGAACCATATCCTTTGCCCTTTTTCATAAAATTAAAGCAAAGAATGGAACAGGGAGCATTTGCTAGTTCTGTGTGAATTTGTGTTCCAAGTCCCCTTTAAAACGACCATAATAGCATCATTTGGTCGTCAAGTCAGGGTTTGCTATTGTGACCTTTTCTAAAACTAGACAATACAAATGCATACGAACCTGGACATATTTGGCACAAATTGAGATCCATACATAAAGATCGCACAGTCAGTGACTTCAAAATACATATTGCTATAATAACCATTCAAAGAAGTTAGTAATGAGTAATGAGACTGTGTCAAATTATTTCAATTAAATCATGGTGGTTGTTTCTGATAATATGAATGTAAATATTAATTGCCTGAATACTCTCCTAGATTTCCATACCGCATCATGCAAAGATGCCTCGCATTTTTCTGTATATAAAGTTTTGTGTGTTCGCCTTTTGCTTTCAGATTAGCAGTTAACTTGTTTACAACTTACTATAGGAAGAGGATAACTGATTCATAATCACCTATCTAATTTCCAGCTTAGTACGACCTCTGATAAACGGTCGAACAAATGCATGAATATGTACATCATTAATTGTATAAAAAATTAGTATTATCATTACATAAATTATTTGTTCCTTACAGAGACATCGCGTGATCATATATACAAAAGGCTTTAATATATAATGAGGGAAATACCTCAAAAATCTTGATGGAGCTACAAACCACACATATTATACTATAAATTGAAATATATTTACGTCAAAGTATTGAAATGAGTATACACATAATATTATAGCAAATTCCACATCGAAACCAAGTACATTCTTTGTATGCGTGAGGAATAAAGGACTAGAGGCTAGAGAACTATTCGTAATTTTTGAGCACTGGTCAAAACATTTCTATTTGGCAACCGAAGTATGAAGCCAGCCAATGGTTTGAGGAAATCACGTAGTTTAAGCTTCTTATTTTTTATCACAGTTTCAAAGGCAAAAGTGGTTCATCTTTTGCCAAAAAAAAAGTCAAACTTACAAGTAGAATCGTTTTTGATGTGACATTAGCTCTACACGCAATCGATAGTCAATAGTCAATAGTCAATGCGTTTCACGTTCATCCACGCAGAGTCATTAGACTTGTTTTGACGAGAGATTGCGATCTAATATCCAAAAAATCTTTAATCCATTGACAAAATAGACTACCTATACTGATGGAGTCGGGGAATTACCAGTACACAAAGATTGTAGCATAACGTTTTTATTCGGCGAACATAAACCTCCCATTTCTAACGTATAATATACACCCAGCACACAATAAAGTGACTTATGGAATTTACCCATGCTGACTGGAAAACAGAATTTGCAGGAAAATCAAAATAATAGATATTAGATGCCTACTCATCAACGGGGAAAAACAAAATAACAAGGTCACCTGGAATCACAAATCAATAAGAAGTAAAATTTAGGCATGATTGATTATTGCTGTCATAATTAAAATGCAGTTTTGATGTACCGCCCCGAGGACGCAAAAAGCGAAATATGCAGGTTACAAGAAATGAGAAATGCCTACAGGGGGTTAAAAATAGGTTGATTTTCATGACCTCGGAATATACACTTCTAAATTCTTGCTTTCATAGTCTAATTTTAAGACGATCTACGTTGATAGCATAGATACATGCTACCAATGTAGTATGCCATCGATCAGCATTATTTATCAACAAGGAATAATATCATGAAAAACACTGACCATAATTTCTTGACGATCCAATAATAAACAAAGTTGCATTTAAAAATAAACCAAATTATAATGCCACGTTATGTTTTGCTCAAAACAGAATCTTACCAAATCTCATGAACATTTGATTGATGATGACATTTCCGTGACACAAAAATATTTTCAAAATGTTATTTCAAAAACTAGGTACATTACTCCTTCCTTATGAATATCAAGAAACATATTTTGAAGCTATAAAAGTAAGTTGTTTCTATATGCCAATGACCCCCTTTTCCGATACAAAGTCTCATGCTTACAGTATTTTCTGGTTAAAAAGACGAAGATCTAAATCCCCATACAAACACTGTGGTTACTGATTAGCCCCCAGTAGATACCTAATTAATCTTTTTTCTGCCTTTACAGGTTACTAAATGAAAATTTGAAACAATCATAGTTATATTTTGTACTTCGTAAGCTAGGGATGGATTTATACTAATAGAAATACGTGTATCATGTGTCACAGCACACGTAAAAACCAACAGGATTTAACCCCTTTTATGCACTTTGATATCTGATATTTAATAATGGGCATATTCTGCGCATAATAAATTGTTTTGGAATAATGAGCACAGAGCACAGCCATTCATGATGTAAAGGGCCCAGGGGATCTATATCTAACACTATTATAATATCCGTATCCGGTGGCGTTCGTTCGTGCGTCACATACCCACAAATATATTGGAAAACTA
>JAQIVE010000590.1:0-34812 GCA_034698285.1 Sminthurinus bimaculatus
TCATGGGCGACATAAATATCGGTATACCCATACAATACAGTGTGCACATGTGTATACATTTATATATAACTAGTCACTTGAAGCATGAATCAATGACTGACTCACTCCGTGTATATATGTTGACTGTTGAGCATATGATGTGTGTTGCATTCGTACACAAGTAAGAACGGAACGGAAACTTAGATGCACAAAGTAGAAAAACAAACAACATATAATATTATCTTGATAATACAATGGAATTAGAGGGAGAGCAGGAAAGTTAAAAAAGCCGAAGAGGGAACGAAAGGAGAAGCTCGACGTTCACTTTTCGAGTCTGCAAATGAACAATAACAATGGTACCTTGTATCCAGTATTCAGAAAAAATATAATTCCCGTATCATGTGTCATGTGTCATTCCAAAATCATATATACCTAATATATAATGTGTACATATGAGCGTGTAGTGTTTGTATGTCTCACGCTAAAACGTGCAGATATTCTTATAAATATTCTATTTATTAACGTATGTATTCGCATTTGCATTTTCATTTCACAATCAGCTTTCCCCCTTTGAGCGTGTATAAAGTTGACATTATTTTGGCAAAGCAAAATGATATGCGACAGCTTAATTTTCTCAAATATTGAAAAAAAATTCATAGCTTTTAAATGTATTACTTTATAATCAATAAAACAATGGCTGGCTTATTTTTGCAAAAAACTTGATGGAATGAAGGTGAATTCGAGTTCAAATTGTTTTTGTCTTCTGTGTTCTTTCTATGTCGCCTGTCATGTCATGTCAACCTTTACAATGAGTTCACCACAGCCCACCTTGGCGTCTGAATTTTTAACGAAGCAATGACCCTGATCCGATCAATTTTAATAGCTTCGACTTCAACTTTATTATTAAATCCCCTTCAAAATTTCAGATGAAAATACTCTTGTTTTCTCGTTACTGTCTCTGTATTAAGCTCTTAAAATTTTCAAATGGAAATGCAAGCATACGGTCTGGTTTTTGTCCAACAAGTATGAACATGCACATATTTTACTTTTACTAAACTGTAAGAGAAAGTCTATTAGAATGAAGTATGATTATAGTAGTTATTACCGGGAGTGAATTGCCGAAGGGTGAAAACAGTTGGCTATTTATGGCCGTCACGTCCAATTCAAACGTGCATAAGCCAACGTCCTGTATAGTCCTCGTCTGCACCGGAATAGTTAAAAAATACAGGCAAAAAGAGCAATTTCTATACGGGTGCCACGGCCACAAATCTAAAAATCTACAGTAGACAGCATAGCACACATAACTACAGTTCAATGTTCAGTTGAGCTTGGTTTGGCTTAATTTCCTCTCCCCCTCTCAAGTTCCTCGCCGTGATAAATTCTCAATGTCCGATAAATATATGTTGTACAATGTACAGTGCAGTTGCTAACCAAGTATACAAGCATACATATTTGATTATGTAAATTATAAGGCAGGGCACACATACAGTATTTAGTGTGGAGTGCAGTACACGGCGAATTTTTCATGGCTCTATCATAGATTATACGTAGCTCTCGGGCCGAAACCCCTGTAAACTGTTCTCTTAACCCAGTCCGACTTGGGGCAGGCAGAAAAGTAGAATTACAAGTAGAAGGTAGAAGCAATAATATTCTAAAAAGGCAGCTGGTTTGCCTTAGCCGGTGACTTGTGACGTGAGGCACGCTCTCATTATTGTTATATATTCTTGAGCTGGCGGAGAAATGGAAAGTGACTCATCATCATTTTTTAATCCAAAAATGATTTTTGTACGCAGAGAGAAGGTCCGAATTTTTACGTCGTCTATATATACTTATGTATTGTAGATGTGAATCTATACCAGGGTGTACGAAAAAGAAAAAAAAAGATATTTTACAGCATTTTTTATGTACAAAATACAACTCTCAAATCCAATGGCTAGTTACTTAACAAGTTTTTGTTTGTATCTTTGTGTGTATCGATCTACATCTTGCATCCTGTATTTAGGATATTTGTGTACACACATATATATAATCAATAATGTCCTGTTGTTTTTGTTTGCACATTGTACGATTCGTTGTACTTTGCATTGTGTACTCGTAACGTAGACAATGAAAATGAAAGAGAGGAAATGAGTCACTCATTGCATTGCATAAGTTATTGCATATTGGAATTGGCGTAGTGGCGTATCTATGTATGTATTAAGCGTCTTGGGTATTTCCTTTGTATGTGTATACTCTGTTTATTTCTGAACGTCAGAGCTGGATGGAATAAGTCTTT
Organism: Sminthurinus bimaculatus; assembly: GCA_034698285.1. Classification (NCBI taxonomy): domain Eukaryota; kingdom Metazoa; phylum Arthropoda; class Collembola; order Symphypleona; family Katiannidae; genus Sminthurinus; species Sminthurinus bimaculatus. Next base: position 2,255 of record JAQIVE010000590.1, read on the forward strand.
GACTCGACTCACAATCAAACTACTCATAAAGAATAGTAACTGTAGAGAGTCTCATACAATATGCATGACCTACAGTCATAGTCATCGTGAAAGCTAGTTACTATATCGGTCTCCATTTTTATTTTTATCTACAATATAGAGGCAAGTCAATCGACTTATTTGCTAGGAAACTAACCTTCGTAATACAATTTCCTATGGACTAGGATGATTGTGCCAGTTTACAAAAGTATAACGAACTACCTACGTATAATATATCGTGCAAAAGCTACGCAGAGAATCCGCTTCTCTTTCTCTTCTTCTTCTTAAATCCAATCTTTGTCTTGTGACTTTAATACACAATACTTCTATCTGCTCTTGCTTCTCATGTCCCTTTTCCTTGTTTCTTGGTAATGATCTTGCACGTCCTAAATCCTAAATCCAGAATACATACATGCATACATACATACATATTTGGAGAGAGGAACATGAAAAACTTAGATGAGCATTGTGGATTGTATGAAGATACACGTCCGCTGCTCGTAAATCAAATCCTTGAGACTTCAACAGTATATTATGTATTATCCTCCATTCTAAGTTACATTTTGATCTGATCAAGTCATAGAACAAGCCTAACGAGGACTTGTTCTTTTTCCTGTATCATGTATAGAAGAATAATAAGCGTTCTTGTTTGTTCCATGCCATATACATTTACAGTAAACCGTAATCTGTATCAACTATATAAAGATACAAACAACCTGACCTAAGGATATCCTCTTGATGATGTCGGATTTGGATTTAGAAACATTGTATGAAGAGCATGTACATGTACATGGTTTCATCTCGCAACTCTCGATTACACTTTGTCTGTCCTGGCCTTTGGTCTGGGCTGGATCGAACTCCATTTCTGTATCTATCTATAGTTATAAAGATATTGTTCATATATAAAGTCATATATAGAAATTCGGATATGGATAATCCATCCGGAGCTTTGTATATATATATTGTATTTATATACAGCATAAAGTTGTCTCAGCTTTCCGCTTTCCGTGATGGAATCAAATAAAATATAAATGGAGTATAAATTTTGAAGCCGCTGCGAGGCAGTTTAGCATTAGTGTTATTATTATTATTAGCGAAAGAGCGGAAGTATTATTGTGTCAGGGCGATGCTTTGTACAATACTGATGTATATATGATTACATATTATATAGAAGCAATTGTACTACATTTTATCTATACATTATAAAATATAGGACACATTGAACGTAGGAGTGAAATTGAACCACTAGTAGAAACAGAAACTGATGATAAATTGTACGGTTAAGATGGCTGAACCGAATCTGGCAGGCGGGGTAAAGGCAAAAGGGAAGGAAGACTTCAATTTAGCAGACATTGATAATGATATCGATATACATAGTTATATGCGATATGGATTGGATTTCTTTCGGAGAAAGACACTTGTAAACTTTGCTTTGTCTTTTATAATCTTTTATATTGAGTCCTGTAAAAGATAAGTGGGTGGAAGATGGAAAACAACAAAATACACAAAAACAAGTAAACAAACAAAAACAAATCGAAATCGTCTAAATCTGGTTCTGGCTCTGTCGCTAGCCCCTTAACATCTTTGAGTCTCCATTTACACATTAAGTTAAAAGTATTTTTAATACAATACATGTAGTAAGTGCTCTTGTTTATACTTAAAGTCAACGCCAGTTCTAATGCATGATATGTTGATTTTTTTAATTCCATAATATAATCTCATGCAATAAAAACCTGAGATAAATGTATAAAAATAAAAAATTATAACATTAGAAAGGTCTTAAACATCTCGATTTTTTCTTTTGAAAAATGTCGTTTCATCTTATAATATTCAGCTTCTCATACTATGAAAAGTTGCTGATGAAGACGGCTTTTTCTTGCAAGAAAAAAGTTCCAAGGAATGTCACTGGCTTTCAGCTTCCAGTTGAGACAGACAAACCAGCGACAAGTAAAAACCTCGTATGCGTATATAGATATAACCACAAAAAATGATGAGGATGAACATTTTTTATGACGAGTGTAATGTACACACTAAGTCCAGTCTTGAAAAAATATACATCTTGCATAAGAGAAAAACACGTATAAAAGAACCAGACCAGCACATCATATCATATCATATCATATCAACCAGCAGACTTTTTAATTTAACTATGTATCCGCCCGTTGACAAATTTGCAGCGCTCAACATATTCCAATAGTATCATTATCATTCTTTTTTTGGAAGTTTAATTAAACCACATGCACACATGGCATGGCTGGTAAAACGTGGTTGTCCTGTGTAAGCCAGCAGCCTTACGACATGGACGATTACGGACAGGGCAATACTGTACATGTCTACTTTTAGTCATGAAGTTATTCCATCACGTACATCCAAATGTACGTTTTCTTTCCTTTCTCTTGTGCACTGTGCACATGTGTAATGAGCATCACATTTGAATATATGATGCAAGAATCACGGGCTTGTATTAGAGAATAAAGTTGAAGAGTCAACAGTAAAAGTAAATCTGAATCTAAAGCTGAAGCTCAAGTTAAAGTTGCATAAGTATGCACGTAATACATACAGATGAAAATTCAGTATGAATGTTTGAATTTGAATTTCAACATGGATCTAGTTTAAACTATGATACAAAAATGAATATGAATGCAAAAATAAAAACTCATCTATGTATGAATCTGTACATATTATGTACATATTTTACATATTTGGATTTCATAATATGTATGTCCATGTAAGGACGGATGCTGATATTTACATTTTTTCGTCTGGAGACGAAGATTAAAAAATAAAAATAAAAATGAGCTATACAAGATATGGAGGATTAAATTTTACGGAAGGTTGTTGCCTCTCTCTCTCTCTCCTTGGCAGGAAATTAAATGCATGGACTAGATATCTGTTATTATTTTCTTATCCCAACTCCCCTGGCAACAAATTTCAACACCACTATAACAAAATACGTCACTGAACTGGCTTCTACTTTGGTCTTACCTCCGATCCCTTTTCTACGTAAAAAATGAACATTCCATACAATTTTTCTCATTTTTATTTATATTTGGATACAATAATATACTATTATTGTAGTTAGGGCCGTGAGGCAAAAAATAGGGAAACAATTATGGCTAAAAACTAAACGCTATTCAGCGTAGACAAAATATCAAGTAGATATCATGCTCAAAGTATTTATTTATACCTACCTACAGTATATGGTAAGAATAAGAACCTAAAGGCCAGAAAACATACCTGCAACCATTCCACAAGAAACCTGGAAACTTTTTCTAATGCAAATGTTCTGCATGTCTTCGATAACTCTTTCACGCACAACGCAACATAACTGCATTATATTTTATATTGTACAACAAAGCGATGTGAGTAAACTATACGCACGAATTATAAAAATAAAAATAAAACTTGTACTCTACACCACACTTAAAGCCTCCCTCAATACATTACAAATAGTAAATGTTCGATATTTGTGATGCAATATACACACTACACACGTATAGACATATTATGACATGCCCTAATGTCTACAACATAATCATTATACTTATATGAATATGAAAATGAATAGCAAGTTGACTTTGAGTGTGCCAGCGAGCAAAAAATACATGGTGATAACTACCACTCCAGATATTTCACATTGGTCTCCTTCTATCCTTTTTTCTCACTCTCTCAAATATACACATACACGCTTTTCAATGGGTAAAAAGCCAGCTAAAAGCCCTGAGCCCATCAAGGGTGAATGTAAATGGGAATGTAAGAAAAGGAAAGGGGGATGATGGAAAATGAAAATCAGATATCTTTTAATACAAGTCGTGTATGGATATTACATATACATACATACATACTTGCGCTCGTTTGGTTGACTTGCTCGCTTACTCACTCACTTAGTCATATCCGTAATATTACCCGCGTACCGAACAAATATGCCTTTAGACATTCCTTTGACTCCTTCATCCATCCTTTCCCTTCCACGGCGATTCTGTGTAGATACATACATAAATACGATGCTCAACACTGTACGATGTACAAATAAGTACGTGTCCAAATAATACATAAACTAGTTGAACGAGCTTTGCCACAACCAGAAGCAAGAGCAAAACCAAAAGCAAGGCAAATGAAAGGGAAAAGAACAGGGAAGAAACGGGAAGGGGAGGGAAGCAAAATATGATGAAATGAAGCCACTATCTTCCTTGTATCTATCTATCTATGTATAGAAAATGTGCAAGGTAGACATACACAATACACATGCATAGGTAGAGTGGGGAGTGTGCAGTACTGTAGAAAGTCAAGAGGGATGTATATGACGCGCAAAGAAAGGTGTTCGATCGTCTCCTCTCCCTTATTCTCCGCTCCTTTTAACGACAATATTCCTCCTCCTGCCTTGTGATTCTGCCTGTCTGATTTCTATGGAGCAGGAAGCTTCCTCTCCTTCTATGTATGTATAATGTATCGCCAGAATGAGAGAGAACTGAGCCAAGAGCCAAGTTGAAAGTTGAGAGCGAAGATAATGCACAATGTCAGAAGCGATGACTCCACCGCACTAAAGGTTATATTAGGGTGAAGTTGATAAACCAGTGGGACAAATAGACGAGGTTTTCCCTCTGTGTTATCATGAATATTTGTACAGTACATACATACTTATACATATTGGTGTGTTTTATATCTCCTTATATTTATTTTATACACCTTATTACTGTACAATATACGGACATAGTACATGCACAATATTTATTAGCAAAAGAAAACGGGAGATTCCAAAGTCTAGGGCAAAAACCTGTAAAACATGAAACGTAATGAAGAGAAAGAAAGAGAGAGAGAGGGAGAGAGTGAGTCACCCACTCCAATCCACGGTAAAAACCAAATGAATGGAGGAGAAAAGCAAAAGAACCAAGAGTTTATTATGCTATGTTATACTATGCATGCAGTTCCATGGGCTTTATTCTACTAGTAAAAGTTTTGATAATGTTACATACATAAGTATATAGATAGGTCGACTCTTTTATACCTATCACCATTATTATTATTATGGTAGGCAAAGAAATTGTGAATGGATTGGGAGTATGTAAATCGGTAGATTATGTATTATGTATTTTACATGGAACTGTTGGAAAGTAATATAATCTATACTTATATCTTATACATAGATAAACAGTAATAAGAGTAAAGGCGATCAATTGGTCGAGTTAAGAGTCGGAGCATGCAGCTCATAATTATCCCTCTCCTTACTTATTCTTATATATATTCTTCTTGTTCTGGAGGCGATCTTCTTCGTGTTCTCGGGTTCTGGGGTGCAACGCAGAGGGAATAGATGCACACACACACAGCTGTAGTTGCAGTTGTAACTACAGTTGTAGTGTACTCTGATTATCTGTATCTTGATGCTCATCTTTATGTCTCTCTTTTATTTCTCTGTCCCTATTTATCTCCACTTGTGTTGATGGTTCCTGCTTCTTTTTATCCAGCAGCAGCAGGGTGAGAGCCAGAGTATTAACTATAGTTGGAGTTAGAGCTAAAGTTAGAGTTAAAGTCTGAGTCAGAGTCAGATGGAGCCTGTTTAATTAATTCTTTTTACCCCCTTTCCTCTAATTAATTATTTTGCGCTCATTTATGGACAGGGACTGATGATTTGGATGTGAGTGTATGTTACTCTTTCTCTTCACGTCTTTTCCTATATATGCTCTTATCAACCCTTCGCCTTCATGCATTGTACGAGTATACGATTGACTGCAGTGTGTGCTCCATTCAATAAAACAGCACAAGAGTACAGTTGAAAGGCGAGGATGTGTGTAGAGAGTAGAGTGCAAAAAGTACATGTAATACATGCATACACGTATATAACCACTGGACAAATGGGGTATAAAATTTCATGGAGTATCATGTGAACTCTTTGCTTGTTAGTCTTTGTCTTTGTGAGGATTGAGGATCTGAATTAGAGTAATTATTTACCGAATTTCATCAGCTGTTTCTTTTCTTTTCCTTTGAACAAGAGTTGTGGATGAATGTTAATGGTAATGTGAATGTCTTCTCTCTTCGTTCCCTTTCTTTTCCATTTACAATTTATTATACTGTTTACAACAGTAACGGTATGTGCACTGGAAGTTTTTTAAATCTTTTCAGTGTGCCTCCGTGTATTTACTTTAACTTTCAAAAGGTCAGCCTTTTTTAGTTTGGTGATAAACTAAGCTTATTTAAAAGATGGGAACAACCTGACTTTTATACATTAGAGTCACAAGCAAGAAAGTGAAAAAGAATTGTGTTGATTTTTTCATTTGTGACCTACTCCAAACTAATATTGTGTAAATGCAAATTACTACTAGAAGAAAGATTCAGAATTGAAATGAATGTATGTATATGTAAAAGCCAAGCATTTTATCAAGCCTGCTATTATCTTGTGAACGTTCATTTCATAATATTCAAATTTTAATTCTTAATGCCGCCATTATCATCAACGTAATGAAGTTCATTCAAGACGCTCAGGATGACTGCTGACGATGAATACAAATGGATGAATCGTCCTACATACATACATAATGCATAGCTATTCATATTCATGCGTCGTTCCTATAAACAATTTTGCCGCTGTGTAAATTGTACGTACAGCTAGTATAACTACAGTTTTTAGAATTTATATTTAGAATAGAATAGTTGTGTATATACATGAAATTTCTAGTCATGTCGTAGATTCCCACAGGGACCTCAACTCCAGCTCAAACTTTGTGGTTCATCTCAAAACTTGGTGTTACATGTTGTGTTCATTGTTCATGATTCATGATGTAATGTGACAGTCGTCAGTATTGAAAAAATGACAAGATTCTTCATTCTACATTCAACATGCTTTTGGATCTGGATCTTTAGTTTTCAAATGAATGAAAATCCGAGAATATGATGGTAAAATGAGAAAGATGTTAGTGGTTGAAAAAAAGAGTGAAAGAGAGAAGCAGAAATCTTGTTCGTCGAAGCACAGAAATAAATATCTTGCTCACATTTTCTCCGGGTCTCAAGTATGTGTGTATAGTGTATATACTATACACACACACACACGGATTTGTTTCTCCTACACACAATGTGATCTGCGGAAACGACGAGCTGGATAAAAACTAACTTGACATATTCCACGAAAACGACAACGACATTGCCAACGTTGACGATGGCGATGGCAATGACGATGACGATGATGATGGTACTGTTGCTCATGCTGATGCTAATGCAGGATGAGAAATGAGACGGTGAATGGGAGGAAGAGTGAGTGAAGAGCTAATAGAAGCGGAAAGAGGATTATGAATTATATAAAGCTCTTTCTCCTTTCTCTTCATTTCATGACATTGCTGAAATTCAGAGGGGAAGCAAGGCAGTCAGATTCCCTTTTCATTCTCTATGCTGTGCTATGCTATGCCATGCTATGCTACGCTACGCTACAACGACAACAGAGTTAGGTCGGCTAGAGTTGCTCATGGTGTCGACTCAAAGTTGGGTCGGTAGTTGGTATAGTTGGCAGTATCTTTTAATGTTATTATGTCGTTGGATCGTTTGTGTAGCCAAACAGAGGTTGAAACTGGGGGAAATGATTGTGAGTTTGGACAGGTGAGAATGGGGAAAACTCTTTGTAACTACATCCTTGTACAATGTAAACACAACTATGTAGAAAAAGTCGGTATAATATACCGCATGTGTGTGAGGGTAGAGCATCTGCCTATACATGCAACCTATGTTCCTTTCTTTCAAAAATTCACATTTTCATTCACATCCACATTAGCCTACATGTAGTACTTTTTCCCCTTTAAAAATGGTTGCTTGTGGAGCATAAACGTAGATGAGATGCATTATTTTCGATGCATATTGTGAATTAGGTAGATACATACTTATACGTTTATGTGTGTATGTATGTATGAAAACTTTCTTTGGGTGTGGCACACGAGGAGTCAGCCTCGTTTTCATCTGTTTTTATCCGGTACACTTTTGTGCATTTCTTCAGCACATTATGTATGTATGTACTTACAAATTAGTTACCGTACGAATTACACATTACTTAGAAAGAACGCCGTGTTACTGTAATGCAAGTAAATTGGGTGAAATGAATTAAAGTGCACAGTTGCAGTCCTGGAAAAGTTAATGGTAATTATTTATAATATGATGTGTATTACTATCTTTTTATACTTTTTATGGAACCTTTTTGATTATAACAATTTTTGCGGGCAAAGCTATACAATATACAATTTTAATAACTGCTTTAGTTTATTCAGCAAAGTTGCGGAAAATTTGCAAAGAAAAGGTTGGCTCTTGTGCCAAACCATTATGATTTTACGCTCCAACTATTGTAGAACAACGCTTTTTACCACAGGGCGATTAGCTATTAGTTTAGAGTTTAGACGGAAGTTTGAAGCTAACTGTATAATTGAATTGAGAATGTATAAAGACGATTAAAAATGTTGATTCCTAGTACGGTGTACATATTAGACCAAGTTTCTCCCGCGTTCCGAGTCAAAACTTCACACGTTGTAAGCAATTGTAAAATCCTGTACGTAAAGGCAAAAAATGATCAAAGTTGGTTCTGAAATCTTTTCAGTGGAATTTTTATGCTCCAGTTTTAGCGCTGAACCGAAATCTGACGCGGCATTTTCAATAAGTTTTGATGTTGATCAAAGAAGGAAAGATCCTTATTTGTATGTATGGAGAAAAATCAGTTGTTGGAGAAATGGACAACACATGATGCTTTTACGGGTACAATATGTGTGTACAGTCTACATGTACACGATGCATCCAAGCTGCACCTTGGTGCAATAAAGAGACAAAGAAAATAAAAATTGTAGAACAGCGTGAGTTTTTGCGATCTGCTGTATCCTAAAAATTGCACTTTTATTTTATTTCCACCTTCCACTGGCTTCTTCTCCACACATACAGGTACACAGTTCGGGTAGTTGTAATAGAGAGAGAGAGGTAGTATCTACTAGCAGTGGAAGAAAGAAATCGCATGTGGCATGTAAATGGATAAATTTTTTTATTTTACTGTACAAGTACAACATACTGTATTTATATCTACACATTTCATTCATGCCCACATACTAACATCATTGGAACTGCTTGCTTCAAATGCAAATTTTTCGTTCAGGTATCATTTGCCTGCCTTCCTATAATGTTGGGAGGAAATGAAGCAAGCGGATTTTGTTTTCATTTTTATGCACACATAAAAATTTGAGAGAAGGTTTTTTGTTCCTACTATGTATTAATTTTGTCATTTCCCTCTTCCATCCTTCTCTAAAAAGTAGATGGAAATGGAAACAAAAGCGAGAATAAAATCTAAAACTAAATCCAACAAGAACTTGGAATCCTGTTTCTTTCGATTATCCTTTTCACGACATGAAAAGAATAGGAAGGAGATCAATGACAGTGAAATGGATCCTATACAGAAATGTCGGATCTCCTTATATAACAAACTTTGTAACTTTTTGGAAACTTTGAGGAAAATCTAATGCTAACTAATAGAAGATTAAACAGGTGATTTCATAGAACTATCTTATGACCGTATATTTTTAAAATTTTATAATAGTCTCAGGTTTCGAGCTCTTCTATTATGCAACAGTGCAAAAATGTGGAAAATTGTTTTTGCAGTGCGTTGCATTGAATTGTATTGCATTATAAAATAGTTTACACATTTTCAATAAATAAGAGAACCTTGTAGAAAGTCATCTGGAAAAATTTGTTCGTAGACACAAGATGGATGGATCACTACATGTATGTAGTGCAAATACAATGTGCTTGGTATCATGTGAAACTAAATCTAGATCCCGATATATTATTATACAAGTACGTGTGTATGTATATAGTATATATATAGGGAGCGAGATGGAGAGGACATAAAGAGCCGAGTTGTGGTGTCGTTATTCTGCCATTGATAGAACTTGACTCGCTCCTTCTCTCCTCTTGCCGCTGGAAACTCCAGTCCCCGGTACTAGACATTAAAAGAATAAGGGAGAGAAGGAGCAACGAGGAACAACTTTCATCGACTTTTCTCCCGTCTCTTCTCTGTTCTCTTTCGTCTTTCTTGCCATGTGTTCTGGAAAGAGACGACTCAACTCAACTCGACTCGAACAACGTACAGTACAACTGCAGCCTTATGCTGGTTTCACTTCTTCTTTTTTATCCCTCTTCACTTTTTTCTCTTCATTTTCTGCTCCGCTTTGCGTTATACGTACGCAAAGGAAAAAAAGGAAAAAGAAATCGAATCGACTCAAGAGAGAAAGCAATAGAGACGATGGAGATGGAGGAGCGCAGAAAACCAAAACGAGAAAGTGAAAAAGAAAGCGTGCAAAGAAATGATGCTTTGCTTGCTTTTCTTTTATTTTTTTACACTTTCTCTCCATTTTTTGTGGGATTTTCCTCGCTAGATTTTTCTATACATTTTACTCTTCACATTGTATTTTCTTTTGTATGTTTTTTATGTTGTAGCATTTGGATTGCACACTTTTACATATTGTATTTATATAGATACATACATTTTTATCCTCCTCATACTCCGTCTCTCCTTTTGCACACATGAACAGGCAGTGAATGGGAAAGTTTACCCTTTTACGCTTGCTTGAAATTGTGCAAATTTTATGGTAATTGTCTTCTCCTTTGCCCTGTTTGTGTATATTGTGTTTGTAGTTTTAGACACGCTGCACAATACAAAGTATTGTATACAAAATATATGTAATATGTATGTACAATGCATTGTGTGTTGTAGTCTAGGCGTTCACACCAAAAGACGATGCCGAGAAAATAGAGGCAACAGTCAGTGCGAATCCACAATGCAAAACGAAGACGAAAACACGGTTCTATCTCCGCCCTTATCACACTATTAAATCGAGCTTGCAAATATGTATACATACATGCGATGCTTGTACATACGTGTGTAATTTCTTTGTTTTTGTTTTTACACAATGCCTGGGTATATATATAATATATACAGACACATTTACAGGCAAAATTGCAGAGCTAAGTATATAGTTAAGAGCAGAAAAAAGTAAAGAAAACGACACCACTGCTGGGTTTTCACACACGCATTTGCACGAGGATTCTTAATGGCTTTCTATATACAGTCTTCTTAGACCAGACCTCTCGTTTTTCTCAACATTTTCTCAGTCTTGCTTTAAAACTTCCGATTCCGATCTAATAAAAATCACAAAGTACAGAGATTTTCCTTGTCGGAAGACTTTTGCCGACGGTTCTCCTCTTCCTGTTCCTTTTCCTTGGCTTTCTACTCTCTTCTTGTCTCTGACTTGACTTGGCTCGGTGTGTATAGTATTTGTATGACTGCGTATATATAACTAGTTAGTAGTTAGTTCTCTATCTCCATCCACCCGTTGCCAGGAGCAAGTTAATTGCTCAATCAAAAGTTCCTTGAGCAGTTGACTTGTATCTCACCGTTGTTCAAGTCATACTCGGAGTTTTGGATCATTCCTTCTTCCTCTTTCCTGCTTCTGAACTCTGAACAACGTGAACCGAGCTATTACGACGCGTAGTCAAAAATCGTAAGCAATTTGTACAGTTGAAACCAGCGTGGAATTTTATCTCGAGCCTTCATAGTTACACAGTACAGTTTTAGTTCTGTCGTAGTTACTGTAGATAAAAGTTTTCTTTGGTATTGTACATACTACATACAATACAATAATAAAGGAGGCAAATGGCAGGGAAATGTGAAAGAAAGGAGTAAAAGTGGCCAGAAATAATTTATATGGATGTACCTTGTAACATACAATTCATTGTACATAATATACAGTTTACGCTCCTTTTATACGCATGTATAAGCTGTAAGCTTTGCTTTTTTTGTTGTAGGCGGAATTAATCTGAGACAGCTGGAATAATTTCTCCATTTTTTATCATGTCCGCAAAACCTCGCCGAAAAACAGCGAGTTGAAGCCTTGGCTTTGGCTTTGGCTATGCATCAAGGAGGCCATCCAAAAGATTTTCTCCTGTTTTGCTCGTATACAGTTGAGCATCGCTATAGAAAGCATCATTTTAAGGACATGATTTTAGGGTGCTCCATTTAGTGACGACATTATGGTCACTTTCGAGAAATGAAAGTTTCAATCTGTGGTCACCGATATTTGGAATGCTGCAGGATTTATATTGTGGGTCATTGTTGTATGTAATGACTCGATGCATGCAAGGTTTTCTGTATGTGTACTATTACACAATAGCTACAGCCTGTATAAGAAGCATCGTTGGTCTCCCATGCTTTCGCCAAGCTCAAATAAATCTACAGGACACAAAAGAATGAAAACTTGTACACAGTTTCCTTTTTCCTCTACCAGGTTTCTCCTGCTTCTGTTTCCTTCCTTGACTGGAGATGGGAAGTGAAACGAAATGAAATGGGCAATGTATGAACTTATTCTTTCACTTTTCACTCTGTTCTATACATTCTGCAGATGCTCCTTTAATATTATTTTTCAGTTGCTTGTTTTCTATACATATAGTCTGCCATTTTTTCTTCAGTCACTTTCATTACTTACTAAATATAAATACATAGTATTTTTTTGTCCTTCTTCCAGCCCGCTTCTTATACACTGAATTATATAATAGAAGTAATAGTGGAAATAGAAATAGAAATAAACGTTGAACTGGAACAGGATTGCTGATCTGGATGTGGGTGCAGCCATGAATTCGGATGTGGATGTGGATCACACATAGGTAGAAAATAGAGTGTAAAGTGGAGTAAAAAGGTATTTGCTCGAGCCAGCAACAAATACAGCTAGGTATGCACGTCCTGGTACTGATGCTGTGTCAAATACTCAAAAAGCAATAAAGTGAAAGGGTTTCTCTCTTTCTCCACTTTGGCGTAGCCTTAGCGATCTCATGTTGAAATTTGATGTGTGATGTGTGAGAGTGAAAGGCAGAGTTGGCTGGAATGGCGGAGAAACAGTGCGTCAAAGCTTCATACAAAATAAAAATAAAGTAACCAAGGAGAGAAAAGTTTGTTTATAAGTATAGTGTACGAGTAAAAACGTATTTGAAATGACGAGAGTGTCGTTCGACTGCTTTTCTTTAAACAAGTCACGTGTCTGATTGATTTCATGGAATTGAACAATGAAGTGGGTTTCGACAGTCAGTCAAAAAAACAACAACCCACCTAGTCAGCCAGAGTCTGGATTCCAGACAGACGATTCCAAAACAATACCTACTTATTACAGTCTACTAAAAGTGAAGTCTTTCTTTAAAACTTTAAAAAAATAAAATGAACTCAAAATAAAAACATTTTACACTTATAGCAAGCTGATTAAGCAAATGGGAAAAGTTGAGGATGATTCACCAAAATAAAATGGAGCAGATACATTTTCAAATAAAAGTTTTGAATAACGAACTACCATTTGAATACAATATACATGACGTTATTTTTTTTACAAAACTCAAATTTATAATGGTTGTAAAAGATTCCAACGATTTTTTGCCACGTTCGTTAGATTCCTTATGATTAGGAACGCCGTGAAGTTCCACGCACACTGCTTCGCACTTGCATAAACCAGAAACTCACACAATAATTATTAACGAGGTGGAAGAAAGTTTGAGTTAGGCTGTTCTGTGCTGTACTGAGCTGTGTTGAGCTTGAGAGCTGACTTGAGTTGACGTGAAGCCTTTAGCTGACTGCCTCCATGGGTATCAAAGTAAAAGGCAATGAAAGTAGATTTAGAGGCAGAGTCAGAGTCAGAAATGTGACATCCGTTACACTTACCCTACCGTTGCCATCATCATCTTCATTGCCATAGTCATAGTCATATACATAGCCATTGCGATTGAGATTGCCACCGTGCTCCCTAAAGACTTATCATAATGCCAATACTCCTTCCTGCCTTTCGTCCTTCTCTTCCTCCCACGTCGCTGCTTCCAACTATTTCTGTTTCGACACTGAAGCAATTAACTATTAAGATAGAGACAGAAAACGGGAGGAAGAAGAAGATGAGCTTATGGAAATAGTTGAACTATTTCCGAGTCGCCATTTGGGAACATTCTGTTTACAATGTCTGTACAAAGTGCAGAATAGAATGCCGAGTCGAATCTGTGCGGAACTACACACTGTAGAGCCGAGTAGAAATATATCATGTAACATAACAAGTATATGTATAACATGGTATAGATTGAGGAAGTAGGGAAATAACTAACTCTTGTCATTAGCGCAAATTGATTAAGGGAGAGGGAGAGAGTTTGAATTCAACTCCGACTCACTCAATGTATCTATTATGTATTATGTACATAGGCTGAGGCTGAATCTTGTTTTTGCCGCTCTCTATTCCATTCTCTCTCTATTCCTCTTCCTCTCTTCTTCCTCCTCAATAATTCCTACACAAGTCATCTGTACGTACACACTGCACACTGTTATTTTGGACTTAACTATATCAATTCGGTCAGCATTATGTAAGACATTAAACGACGCAGTCTTTAGAAATACCGTATCTGTTTGAATTGTGCTGCAGCCGTACTATTCAAGTTTTCAGCCATAGAGTATATGTACATGATGTACATTCAAACGGGAAAATCTATGACATGCAGCACTACTAGATGCTGCCGTACAATTTAAACAGATACGGTACATACATAAATACATTGCATCCACATCTATCTTGGCGTCTAGCTAAATGTACTGATAGACGACGGACGTGAAATCCGTGTTCCATGTCGCATGTGTACAATATGTTGTATATCTGTATTTAGGTCTTAATGGTATTCAAATTTCAAATCCAGAGTTATCCATACAAAAGCGCTCGTAAACCACAATCAAATTTACTATTCGAGCCCTGTTTTCATTTGGTTTTGGCATATATCGATCAATTAATTAGAATTATTGAGATCAGTTGGGGAAGGTTTTGGATCTAAGTCATTTTATCGTCCTCGTCTCTATAAAGCTACGAGACTCAAAAAATTATGCATAATTTTGTACCGTTTCTAATTTTTATTGTGGAAATTACAAGCAACTTTTTCCAATTTTGAAATAAGCAACAAAGCAAAAAGTTGCAAACTTGTTTGTAATACGAGAAAAACCTTTTTTTCATAAAATGTAGGAGGTGATGATAGCTTATAATTGAGAGGTAATGCAATAAAGAGCAACATCATATTTTTCATTTTGATGTGTTGCCGTTGCCAACTTTGCTGTAGTTGTTGACTGTGTATTTGTCGGGGAAAAGTATACAGGCAGTTAAGTAATGACGGTGACGGCAGGGAGTCGAGACGGAGAGACTGATGATGAGTATTGATCTTTTTTATGTTAATATGACGAGTTCCGGTCTCCAGCTTTCGGGTGTCTCCAGGCTCTGCTTCCTCGTCTGTACGTGTAACGTGTGATATTCTCGTGGTCTTCTTTTCCATCTTGTTTAACTAGATACTGTATGCATTATGTATTATACATATATGTATAGTGTAAACATCATCACAACAAGGTTGGTCAGAACTTTGTCCATAGTAACGGTGAAGATTGACACTAAGCAAACCTCAAACCCCACTAAAAAGCAACGGGTTGTAATTTAGTTTCAAGTTTAGATGTTATTTTGCATATTTTTGTTTTTGTTTTCCTTTGTCTTGCATTTCCATCTGAAGAATTCTTTTTAATTAGTATGATATCACATTTTGCCCTTATACATAATTATTCCACATTCTTAAAGTAAAAGCAAAAGTAGTAGTCAAAAATTCCCAAATTTATTTGACACGACATACTATCACAGTACTTATCAAGAGCGAGTTTCCGCTGTGGCTAACGAATTCCTGCATATCATTGTGGGCACATTATGTATTCTTATACATATGTAATGCATACCTATGTACGTTGTATGTATAAGTTGCTTTGAATCGATAACAGGGGATTAGTCCGAGACTTTATGTTGTAGTAACTTTGCCTTTCCTTTGCATGTTCCTTTACTTTTGCCTTTGACTCCAGCTGTAAGGCAGTAGTTAGTTAAGCCAAAACACAAACCTACAACTTGCATAATATTTTCGTTTCTTCGGTGAAACTTCCACATGCGTTTCAAATTCAACCGTCTAACCAGCTTCGTTTCAGTTCCAGTTCCAGCTCCAGTTATATATTCTATGTATAAACACAGATATTTAATATTATAATTCCTTTGCAACAACCAGCAGGTTTCAGTTTCACTTTCAGTTCCAGCTTTGGCTTTGGCTTCAATTTCACTTTCACTTTGACGTTCACTTTGTACATTTGTATAAACTATACACATACAGTACACGCGCAGGATTATGCAGGGCATTAAGATTCTCCGAAAGTCGTCAACACATCTTAAGCGGGTGTCAAAACGACTCGTGTTGTTTCTGTTTCTGTTGCTCTTATTTGCATCCTACTTGTACAGAGAGAATCTCTTTCCTCAAGCTACTTTGCCTTCACACGGTGTGTGTGTTTCATACATATGTATGTATGTATGGTCTGTCTACTATTACGTACACTAAATCCTAAATTCATTCATATTGAAGCTCCCAAGTCGAAGGGAGGCCCAACCAATTTTTGTTGACGCACACACAAAACTCAAGTTGGCTATACAATATACATAGACATGGAAAATTTCACAGTCAAATAAGAAAGTGGCCAAAGAATAAGTTATCATATTGAGTTGAGATTTAAACCTTAATTTGTTGAATTAATAGACAACTTTTTCTCGTGTATAGCTTCAATTCAAAGTCTATACAACTTTCCCGGTATAAACTCGCAGAACAAAATTTACAATGTCACAGAGTACAACAACAAAAATTTAGATTGTATAAGGAAAACTTTATTCTCTATAGACTTCATTTAATTCCACGAGTTCCAGTTAGAAAGAGAGAGAGAGAGTTGAGGATAAAATCAAAAGAGCGTTAAAAATTTGAGTCGAGTTTATCCAGTATTTGTTTTGTAGCTATACTTGTACTTGTCATCATCATCACATCAGAATGCGGGTGCGAAGAAAACCCCATTTAGCACTTGTTGTCACTTGTTACAAGTCATGTTTTAATCAAGGAGAACTAATAGATAGTGTAATAGTAATTGACAACTTTGTAAATGATAAATGCCAGGCTAAAACAGGCATAAATGTGTACAATGTAAATAATAACTACAGTACGAATTTACAAGTAAATTCGTAATTTGTAACTTTGTACAATAGCAAATGTCTTGAGCCTTAAATCCAGGCAGGTTTGAAGGTTAGACTTGTTATTAATAATAAATTAATATGTACACGGTAAACGCGGGAAGCAACGGTCAATTTTCCACGAATAATTACATGCTTTGAGTCTCGATAGTAAAATGTTAATAATAGACTAGACTCTAAACTCTGAACATTTGAGAATACATGCAGATCTTATGCAAACGCAAGTTGTTGAATTTGGAGCAAGCTGCCTGGGAAAATTAGAATAAAATATACGTAGGCCGTTGCATGAAAAAAGTGGAAAGGCGACACGATATGTATACGTACACACATTTTTGTACAGTTTTTTAAAGTGACTTGTGGCTTTCAAGGAGGCCTTTTTGGTTTACCTTTCATTTGTACAATGCATACATATTATTATTATCCTATGCATAATCTCCATAGATAATTAGCGTGCCATCAGTCAGTATTCAGTGGATATCAGATGTATGCATGTAATGTATACTATAGACTCTGTTATACAATTTTTATAAGTATGCATTATACCATACATTGTCTCTCCACCTTCTGCCGCTTGTATTCTTAGCCCTTGGCAAAGAATAATATTATCCAGCTTACTAAGGAAAAAGAAGGAAAGGGAGAGAGAAACTTGAAGCTGACGTCAGGTTGAACTGTCTCTTGTTGTGTATCTACTGACCCTTCGTTTCCTGTCTGGAAACTTTTTTATGCTACTCACTGCATTGCATTGTACTTGTGGTTTGTGCTAACGCTGTCTCTGAGAACAAGTTGGACTCACAGGTGCGGTTAAGGGTATAATACAGAGTCAATATGTGTAACAATAATAATACTACTAATAAATGAGAAACCCTCTGAGATACTTATAATAGTGCATATAGATGCAAGGTGCGTATGTGACTAACCAAAGCAAAATTGTTTTGCTGCACTTACATTATATATGTGTATGTATGTAAGTTTTGGCTTTGTTGCAGTTGTCGTGTGATATGGAGCTTCGTCAGGAGACAAATTAACGGATGCGTGCAATCCCATTATCTTACACTTTTATATCTACATTGTATAAAAGTCTCAGAAACTGGAAGCAGAAAAAAGAAAACAAAAGAGTGTAGATATGTACTTTTGCTGCATGTTCAATGTTCAGGTTTCTCGGGTGACTCACTTGCTCCTCCATCGCTCAAGTTTTTTTGTGGATTGTCCATCCGCTGCGTTTTTATTCTCCCTACTATCTATACGTATATATGCACAAATAATACTGTACGCTGCACGGAAGACGCGTATCTGTATTATATGAACAAATGCAGTTGTATGCACAAATAACGCTCTCGTGCTCATTTTTATGTACTTTTTATGATGGTGGTGGTGGAAGTGCAGCAGGGGCAGACAACGACAAATACAAATACAAAGAAATTTCGGGTTTTCATGCACTTTTAGTGCAAGGAGGCTGGAAGTTGAAGTTAAAGTTGGAGGCGAAAAACCTGGAGGAAAGCTAGTTAAGAAAAAGTAGGCTCGTAATCCTTAAGCACTGCCAAATGACTGGAGAAACTTTACAACTAGAAACTGGAGAGTGGAATTAGTTACCGACAACAGTATACAGTATACAAACATGTATGCACAGTATTTACGCACTTTATACACATATGGAGATAGAATTAACAATCTATACAGTGCATGGTGCATAGTGCTCTTTTGTTGTGGTTCTGCTCCTGGTTTTGTTTCGTAACTACATATTTTTCTATTATTTTCCCCTTTAGTCAAAAGTTTCATTCGAGAGGAAGAATATGGGGAAGACAAAGGGAAAAGAGCAAAGGAAAACAACAAAGAGATATGATAAGTAGGATATAAAGCGAGGACTCTCGTCGAACTTTTTATCTCCCCGTTTAGCTAAACTCAAAGCTTGTCTCCTTTTCATTTTTCCCGTTGTTCTTTTTCTCACCGCTTCTTTTTACATACATATGTACGTATGTATAATGTGTGCTTCTATTAGTCATCAAAAATCTACATACATCTTCTGCCTCTGTCTTTTGAAAGGGCGACTAGCCTCAACGGAGTATTCGTATCACATTTCAGATTATAAAATCAATCTTGATGTTCACAATTTCAGTAAAAAAAATTTCAACAAAATTCACCATTTCAAAAACAAATGTCACTAGCAATTCCCTATAACCACTTAGATCCATAGAAGTTCAAGATTATATGAAATCAAGGCTATCTATACGAGTATTTTAACTGTCAAATTGTAATAATTTAACAGCCAATTATCATATACTTTCCATCCAACAGTTTGATTCGATTAATGGTAGCTTTCTCTTGGTACATGAAACATGCTCATGTCAAAAGCGTTAAAAAGTTTTCTCTCGCATTTTTACACAGTTAGAGGACAAAGTTCTGCTCGCAGCTTTCAACTTTCCAAGTCCTTTGCAATTATCCTTTCCAGAGAAACTAGCACCAAAATTTTGTGTTCAATCTGTCTGTCCCTTCGTTACACATTGAAATAATCTAATTTAATACATTCGTGCATTTAAATTTTTCGTTTAAAGTTAGTGACCTTCCATCACCAGGGTGGCTACACAAGAACTTTTTATGTACAGAACCGTTTCTCTTATTGTTAGCAAACTTAAAACGAAAGGAGACAGGAAAAATGTCCCATATTAGTGTTCAAGATGAAGTATTGAAACGTCAGTTGACGTAAGAAGGTTTAAGGAAAGGTCGTTCATACCAAAACATATGCTGTATTTGTATATTTATATGTATGCCAATAAGCCATTGACATTGTTCAAGGTACAGACACAAAATTAACTTGCATATATATATATATTTATTGACTTCGTTAGGAGGTTGAAAGTCGAAAATGCGATGGTTTTGCATGTTACAGTCATAGTCACGCATTTTACCAGTCATGTATGGAGCCTGAGAGAAGATTGCGGGATGGAGCTGAAGCTGGAGTTGATGGAAGAGGCTCTAATTGATATGATTAGAAAATCGAATATGGAAATGTCATGGCTTTTTTCATACCTCCTGATGCTGCCTGGCCTCTATTCCCCACACTGTACACTGTACACTGCATACATTACTGTAGCCAAACACAACTATCTACATAGTTTGGTATGCAAAAAAGGGAATAAAAAATGATGGTACGCATAGGCTAACGATAAAAGAAGAAATTGAGAGCGGGAGGAATGGACGATTTCTAGTCCAATTCCATATTGTAGGAATGCACATTTGTGAGATGCAAAGAACAGACAGATGTACATGTACATGTACATATGCGTTTGTAATTTTTTCCACTGTACTGTACTGTACTACTCTAAACTAATCTCATATGAATACTATGTATGGCATGATGGTAAGTATAATAGGAATGCATTTCCCTTTCAAACTAAAGGTACTGTTACATATTATGTGATATGAGCTAAAATGTAATAAAAATATCAACTTCTCTTTATGTCTTCTTATACTTCTACACTATGCGCCTTTGAAAGCTTCTCGACTCTTGACACTTGACGTGAAGACGAGGGAAAAAGAAGAAGGGATGAATATTATTATTATTATCATCACTGCTGCTGACGATTAATAGAAAAGGAGGGAACTTCCCTCCTCTTTTCTCTCTTTTGCTCTTTGCCATCGACCAATATTACATTACTATGTATTATGTATTCCTATCTCCATATTATGTAGACTCAAAGCTCAAAGCTCACATTTTACAAGTCACAAGTCAATTTAGTCGGCATCTTCCAAGACTGTCTACCATAGTTTGGTCTATGTAGTCTGGTCTGGCTTGAGAGCTCAAAGAACATTTAAAAAGTCCAAGTCAACTTTTTCCTCCTTCATCTCGTTTCCTTTTTTCACAAATAGATACAGCATATATTATGCATGTAGGATACATGGTGCATCTGTTCTGTATTTCCTAATTCTTTGGTCTCAACTACTTTCTTTTCGTCTCGCCTTATCTCAACTCAATTCAACTCATCTCATCTGCATGATCAATGATTACCATCTCAATTTTTTCCAATTTCAGTATACGGTATTCAGCTAGTCGCCAGAATCAGAATTGATGCCCCTCTCTCTCTCTCCCTTCCTTCAGTTCTTCTATTTGCCACCAAATTGAATCAACTAGAAAAGGATCGAGACTCGAGACTTGAAAGAGATGATGCATCTGTATATATCATATGCTGTGTTATGTTAGTACCGTAAAAGTTTTAGTGTGCTATGAGAAATGAGAACCCTATAATATAACCGTATATGTATCATGTATTACGTATATCTGGAAAGCTCAAGTGTAGTTGGTCGTTGTCGTTTGTAGTGCACTTGACACACAAAGTTTCAAGAGTTTCGCCGTAATTTGTGAATATTATAGATAGGACGGGTGATGGGCACGGGATCGGATTTATGGCGGAGGATAAAGATAAAAGATGACTGGAAAAATGAGATAACTGTATACCATGCATGTGCGGTCGTCAAAGATTAAAACTAAACGCCGCTTCAACTGTACTGTATTTTGTATGATATACTACCTGTATTGTCTATCTAAATTTTCGGGTCGACTCTTTTTCCATGCAGGAATCTGGAAAATTTTAAACATGACAGCAGAGTATAGATATGCATTCATACATTCAGCTTCGTAGCATATGAATGAATTGTTTCGGGTAGATAGTTTTTTTAGAGAATTTCATCTCCATAATACAGACAAGCACATGCATACTACCTGCTACATCCATCATAATTTTTCCAGTCAAAAGCCCGAACATGACAAATCATGCCGTAAAAAGGGATTAGACTCAACATCAAGATCTTCTGGGCATTTACAAGCAGGCATATATTTGTAGATATGTACACAGCAGCACTGTTGCCCAACACGGAAAGCACAAACTCAAATGCTAGATAGAATATCAAAGTTTACTATATATAGTATATAGGTAGGTAGATTCTATATTCTACAATATTAAAAAACCTTTGTTATCTTATGAATGAATGGACGGTACAAGTTACAGTTGTACGGGAAAGATATTTCTCCAGTGGAATTTTTATGTTGAAATTGGAACACGTGTAATAACACACATACATACACTCGTACACTCATACACATGTCGGGAACTTGACGGCTGAAATGCATACAATGCTGTTTGTAAGAATGAAAAATGATCTGTTGAATTCAGACAGAGATGATGATGAAGCTCATGATAAAGGGGTCTGCTAGAATTTTTAGAGTAGAATAGACCTTTATGTATGCATATGCAAGAGTTCCATATTATGTAGAAAACAGAAATGAAACGAAATGAATGGAAAGGAATAAATGAGGAAGATGATGCGCTGAATGAGATTGTGAGTGTGTGGCCTTTTCAATGGTACAAATTAAGAATTAAGAATGTGGCTAGCCAATTAGAATTAATGTCAAATGCTTTTGTGAACTTGACTGCCGCCTCTAAAGTCAAAACTTACCTACATTGCTTATGTATGTACTATCTACTGTAAATGTGTTAAGCATAAGTACCTAATTTTAGTTGTGTCTTTGCTTTGCTTTGTATGTAATGTTAATGTATGTATCAAGAAAGAGCTAATATAATTTTACATAGTATACTGTAGTGTGATTGTAAAAAATGAGAAATTACATAATGAAATTAGGCAAAAAAAAGAACGAAAAGATTTTCCTTAACTAAATACTAAATAATCAGACCTATTCGGGATCCATCTTGATTGCTGTCAACCCCTACAAAGAGCTCAACATATATGGAACGGTGAGTTTTTTTAAAATGCTTACATCTTACATATTATTATATTCATTAGGTTTTATCATTGTATATAATACATGATGCAAGTAAAAAATATAAGATGTATTTGGAGGAAGGCTGAATTCCAAAGGTTTCAAAGATTGAATGGACTTTTCCCTTTTCTTTGAATTTCAGGACCATGTTTGGAAATATAACAATAAGAAACTTGGAGAGGAACCACCACACATTTTTGCTATTGCTGAGGCTGCTTATGTGTCTTTGAAAAGGTAAAGTTTATGAAAAATTCATGTTTAATTTACTCCTGTACTAAATTCATTCATAGTAAAAGGTAAATTTAAAAAAGGGTAAATTATTTGCTAAATATATTTTTGTTTTCCCTCCTAAATTTTAGAGCGGGAACCGACAGTGACAAGTCAGTGGTTGTGAATCAATCATGCGTCATATCGGGAGAATCCGGAGCAGGAAAAACAGAGACAACCAAATTCATTCTACAGTACCTTTGCCACGTGACGAGTAAGTGTAAACTAATTTTAAGCTAAATACACGATGAATTTTGTATCCAACATTTTTGCAACATTTCTCCATTCCTTTGTGTTTTGCATCCTTTCCACGAAAAACGAGGACGCTGTGAATGAAATACTTTGTGCAAAATTAATTATTGCATCATTTGTTATGTCCTATGTTTATACTCCTACTCCTTCTACATTAATAATCGTACATATCATGGTTATAGGTAAAACGTAATTTTGCGATGAAAAAGTTTATGGTGCAATGTATTTATTTGTAATTTGTACCTGCAAAAGTTTCCCCTCCTTTCTCAACTTTTTAATTAAACCCGTCATGTGAAGAAACGGCTTGTCTCTCAAATTGAATTATCTGCTCCAGTTTTGCCAAAGTTTTGCCATAAAGGCTGAAGAAGAGAAACACTGGAAAAATTATGTGATACAGGGAAAGTAGGTGAAAACATGAGAAAGTAAGACAGGGAAAGACAATTAATGTTACCTACATAAAATACTTATAACGTATAACTTAATACGAACTAGATATCAGCAATAACATGATATAAAAGATAAAAGTGTATCTATTTTCAATGATTTTTCTGTAATGTTTCGAATTCTAATAAAACAACCATGTACAAAATCCCTTTTCTTCATGTAACATTAGATTCAATATATGTAAGATAGCACAACCATTTAATGACATAAACATGATAAAATGACAAAATTTACTTAAATTTAATTGTTTAGCCTCAGCATGCGACGATATGAGTACCTGGGTCGAGCATCAAATCTTGGAGGCGAACACTATACTAGAAGCTTTTGGTAATGAAACTCTGAATTCAATGTATAAAACATAAAATTGTCTACCATTTCAGGTTAATATTCAATAGTATTTGATATTATTTGCTCGTTTTAACTTTCATTTTCTGTTTTACTCTTTCCAGGAAACGCAAAGACAGTTCGAAACGACAATTCGAGTAGGTTCGGCAAGTTTATGCAAGTTTGTTTTGACTCCCGCTGGATGATCCGAGGCTGCATTATCCAGGATTATTTACTAGAACAATCCAGAATCACGTTCCAATCTGCGGATGAGCGAAACTACCACGTATTTTACCAACTGACTGCTGCAGCCAAGGTAGCTTAATCTTTACATAACTTTGTACACATGTACATATGATAAGTAATGTATCTTGACGTGAGTTGACTCTATTGTTCAGGTAATGTGTCAACTCTTGGGGAATTAAATGAGTGTATAATGTGCAATATACTTACTACATACTACAGTACAAACAATGCAAATAAACAGCATGTGTTTTGTTTGATTTTGTGAGAGTCTACAGGGTCTTTTAGGTAAACTTTGTGTAGAGTGAAAGCATAGCATAGCATAGAGCGGAAGCATGAAGAGCAAATAAATATAGTACTTACATACCCTCTAATGCTCCTTAAGTACCGAACAAAATGTGTACATAAAACTGCGGATATACGCTAGGTAGTCTGAAAAATGAAAGTGTGTATGTAAGTGTGCCCTATATAACCACTTGACTGCTAATCCACTTTTGTCAAACATTTGTCATCCTCCAGATTCCAGATGCAGAACGTCGAGAGACGAATGCAATTTCTTATGTTTTTCCTCTCAACTTGAGCAACTATATTGAATATGATCGATTTGTCATTCCATTTTATAGTGTTCAACATTCAAGCAGTCCTAGTTCAGTCAATGGGCCATATACCTATGTTTGTCCAGGAATTTGTACTGGATAATTTTATGTTGGTACCTGTACATAGTACAGTAAGGAGATTTTGCATATTATTGAAATTCCAAAGTTTCTTGATTCTTCATTTCTTACCCCAGACGTTGATTTTGGTGCCTGAACCTGAAAAACTTTGGTAATATAGACATAAATATTTATTTTTCAGTTTTATAAAGTACCAACAGAAGTTCATTCAAAAATTCGGCGTGTATACTCATGTACATTAGAATGAGCAAACACTGCATACACAATACACACGCCCTACACATTTTCCATTTTACACATGCTTGACTAGACGCACTCACTTTCATTTTCCTTTTCAATAAAGGGAAATTGAATATTACATTTTATGGCTAGTCATAAAAAGATATAATATAATATAAGATGTAATGGGTATACGGTATACATTATACATGGATAAAGAACAGCATACAATACAAAATACAATGCCGTCGTAATGTGCGAGGCTCAATATACTTGGAATCGGAAGAGTGGACCTCCCTTTAATAAGTTGTGTTCACAACACAACACATCTCACAATATGGTTATGCACCACACAATACACAATGCACGCCATTCATTATGTGCTCAAAGCGATAAATTCTGTAGTTCTTGACATTGACTGCACAGGTGAGTACATATTAAGCTCAAGCATTAAACATTAAATGCATTTAGGTATTCTCATCTATTATCATTCATCATCTGTGTACTATGTATTTATGTACGCTTACACGGATATATTCTTTAAAAATGGACCTTCCTACATCCTTTAACTTTTCCTAGTTTCTACTGTACTGTAATGTTGAGTCATTTAAATTCCTGTTTTAAAAAACAGCTAAAATGGAGCCACATTCAAGTAGTCAGCAAAATCATTATCTAATAATCTGTATTCATGTGTTCTCATTACTAATAATCAGTAATCGGTATAATATATTCAATTTCCTTGTTCACTCTGTTATTTCCCTCCCCCTCTAGTCTCTTTTCTATTTTCTAGTAAAAAGTTTCAATTTAAACATTTAATAAAAAACCAGCAACGCCGGAGGTACAATAATATTTGTCAATCCGCAGTTGAATTCTTTCATAGTAAATGAAAATGTATAAATGTAATTAAAAGGGAAATTTTCTTTCCGACTACTGTTTCAACATATTATATACAAAATACATTATACGTACATATTATAAAGCAATCTAGATTAAAGATAATAATTAATTGTTACTGTAACTTGTGAGGTTAATGTAGTGTTTGCTGTTTGCAATCCAGCCATCACGTCATTTCCCTTTTTTACAAGTCTCATTTAATGCCATTTAATGTTCACTGTATGCATCAAATTGATATTGTGCCATAATACCACACACGTAATAATAACTATGTGCAGAAATATACCAGAAAAACGAAAAGGTTTATGTATTTTATTCCGCGTTATATAGCAACCACTCTAGAGTCCAGACACAGAAACCTGGATTTTGAAGCCTTAAATACAGAAAGTGAGTATAAAAGGGAAGGGATCAGAGAGATGCAATCAAATTATTAGGGACGATTATATCGTACCGACGGATTTGCTGCAGCTCTGACTCTTGTGAGCCGGCAATTATCGTCCTAACTATTATACTTATATTTTTACGACCCCAAAGTCCAGACCATAGAGACATACTTATGTATATATAGACACTCGAGCCTTGAAACTCACAATCAGGCTCGAGTCTCGAGACCAGCAGCAAAATGGCAAATTGGAGAGTGAAAGTATACAAAAAGCGTGCCACACTAGCAATATTACTAGTCGTGAAAATAATAATAAGTGCTGAAAAAGAAGGAAACGCATTCATATTATTATTATTGTTAACTATGATGGTGATTTTAGCGTCAGACCTCTGTGTAGATATATATTGCACTTGTATAGATATGTATACTGTATACTGCCTATTGCCACTCATTTGCCGCTTGGCTGATTAAATTTTTCATTTTGCTCATAATTCCTTTGTTCTTCTTTCTCCCCGGTTGTGTCTACAGAAAAACAAAGAGCTGGCCGAGCAATTTCATTTGAAGCCGGCGGAGCACTATCAGTACTTGAAGCAGTCGGGCTGCATCCACCTACAGGGAGTCGACGACAATCGCAAGTTTGATCAACTCCGACTCGCCTTCAGCGTCCTCCAAATTCCACAGACTATGATCGACGGAATCTTCTCAACTCTCTCCGCTATTTTGTGGCTCGGCAATTTGGTCTTTGAGGTATTTTCATGCTTTTTCTTTTTAATTATACATAAATATGAACAGTTGTCTTTATTGTTTTTGTTTTTTTACGATATGAAAAAGGGTTGCCAAAAAATACATGGTTAATTTTTTTGCTCTATTAATTATTTTACAGGACATTGACGGCGAAAAATGTTGTTTGTCAACGGAGGACCTGAAAGTTGTCGAGATTGTTGCCAAACTCCTGGGTCTCGAGGCGGATGATGTGAAGCACGTGACACTCCAACGCCAAATCAACGTTCGGGGAAATATCACCGAGATTCCACTAAAAGTTCAAGAGGTTAGTTGATCTATTTAATTTTCTCTCCAGGTTTTCCCTAAACAATATGCATAATTTTCGTCTAACAGAGTACAGCTGATTATAATACATGACACAGTATAGTTGACTCGTTTAATTGAGCTGTTACTGTTCAGTGCTCATTGAACGAAAAATCAAAAATTGATCGATAGATAGATGGAAAGCTTGAATAATAAATGCAGAAGCTACACATGTACAAGAAAAATATAAATGATAAATGTATCAAATTACTATGAAAAATCGGAGATCGCAAAATGCCACTATGTTGATACACATTGAAAGTGAGAGTAAAAGTGAGGGAGTTTCTGTATTGGCTCAATATTCATGAACATGAGCATGGACATGGGCATACACACTACACACCACACACAAACACACATATGACAAGAAGAAAGATGAGAAGGCTGATTTATCGTGGACTCGCCTGCCTGCCTGGCTGCCTTTTCTCCTCATAATGTACAAATCCTCATGAATTTTGTATGAGATCACGAGCAATAAATATCGAATATCTTTAAGTGGCACCGTGTACAGTATTCAGAGTATTATCCTATATATATGAAATATATATGATGTACATATACTTACATCCATAAAATATGTTGTACAGCGTCAAGGGTCGTATCATGATCCTGTCATATGTATTGTGTACGTTGTACGTACATATTCCAATCCAAGATCCAAGTAGGTATGTACAATGCATATATATAGGTATTACATTTTAATATCAAAATAGGTCCCTTGTTTACTCTGTCTATAAGTTTTTTCTTTCCGAGCTACATGTAACATTAGCAGTTTTTTTGGGTTTCACACTCAAGTTCCATATGGAACTTGGATTTGGCTTTGGATTTGTATTTGTATTCGGGTTCGCTTTTGCCTTTGCTTGTGGACGAAGGAGATGATTGAAAGTTTGTTTTTCCTTCTACCGCAAGCTTAGGGACTTTTTGATAATATTACTTGTATGTACATAATATAATATATCTATAATTTCTTTTGTGCGTACGACTACGGCATACGCACATAAAATGCAGCGAATGAAGCAAAGTGATAACGAGGAGGAAGGCGAGAGTGTTATTCCATGTGTCACGACTTAACGCACGCACTTGCCACTGATATTGATACTTGATAAGGAAAGCTGATAGCTGATAGCTCATGTGATACAATATGAAATATGATGTGACACGATATGACATGATATGCCTATATAAGTTATAAGATCAAGAGCACAGTGTACTCTCTGATATCTTTTACATAATGACCGTTATAATGGCACCCAAATCATTACAATTTTTTCCAGACCATTTGTATTTTACTCCAAGCACATACATACATGTATAAAGTGTGTTTATTTATTATTATGCGTGAATTTCAGATAAATGTTATTACTCTGATTTGTGTTTATACTGCCGGTTAAAAAACAAAACTAATGTATTTTATGTACGATAATCAAATGAAACAGGCCCGAGAAAACCGGAATTCAGCGGCCAAAGCCCTCTACTCGAGAACCTTCGCCTGGCTGATCAATCACATAAACACTTGTACAAATCCGGGACAGGACTCTTCCCTCTTCCTCGGACTCCTCGACATTTTTGGCTTTGAAAACTTTAGCGTCAACTCCTTTGAGCAGCTTTGTATCAACTATACGAACGAGAAGCTCCACAAGTTCTTCAACTACTATGTTTTTGCACTAGAGCAGGAAATTGTGAGTGTATACATGATACAAAATATATACGAATGGTTAAATCATTAATTAGGCTATGCATAAATTGCTAGGTAACAAAATAAACAAAATACTTGAATAAGAATATAATTCTTGGTAAATAAATAAATATGTAAACATTCTAGTACCGTGCAGAGGGGATCCAATTTAGTCACATTTCCTTCACGGACAACACAACCTGCTTGGAACTGATAGAGAAGCCTCCCCGATGCATCCTCAAGCTCCTCACGGAACAGTGTCACATGCCAAAAGTAAGCTCAAGAAAATCCAATATCATTTTATGCGCTTTTACTTATATACTTTCACTTTTAGATACATTTACTTTTTTCTCAAAGTTTTTTTCATGAAAACTGAAAGGGAAAGCTTGAGTTTTCCGTCAACTAACGTTTGACTTTGACTTTCTACTTTCTCCGTGTCATCCATCATCTGCCATCCCTTTGTGATGGTTACATATAATATTATTTATGTATTGTAGGGAGATTTAGCATT
The DNA here is from genome assembly GCA_034698285.1 of Sminthurinus bimaculatus. Classification (NCBI taxonomy): domain Eukaryota; kingdom Metazoa; phylum Arthropoda; class Collembola; order Symphypleona; family Katiannidae; genus Sminthurinus; species Sminthurinus bimaculatus. The sequence goes on from JAQIVE010000590.1 coordinate 32,107, forward strand.
TTTTATTCAACAATGCATTCCATCCCGTCACTTACTCTCCCATTTTTTATCAAACCCATTGTCAAAGTCTCGTCTCTAGGTTCTCTAGGTATTCATGCATTGACTTGAAATTGAAGTGAATCAAAAATTAAATTGGTTGATCGACAAAAACTTTGAATCTTTTTCCCATATTCATCTTCAAATTGGTTTCCTTTTCTTACATCATCTACGTAAAGAAGATTGAAAAGCTCCAACTCTATGGCTATCTATTGTTGTTGTTGTTGTTCCTGTCGATTTCCTTCGAAAAGAGAGTCATCTACATTACAATTAATTTCACTACAGTTCCACACAGCTAAAACCTTGTGTTGATATTCCCGAGAAATATCTATCGTAGCGTAAGTCCTGCGTACCTCGAAAACACAAAAATCGTCTAAACGTTTGTGTTGCACATACAGTAAGCTCTCGGTTTTTAGCCCCATTTCTACTTTCATAAGATAAAGATTATATACAAATCAATCTCAAGTTGCTGTAAACAAGAAAAACTACGAGAAAATGGCGAAATTTCAAAATTAATGTATCATGCATAAATTCTGCATATTTTTTAAAATAGAATTTCTACGAATTTTGTCATTGGAAACATTCAGGATAATATATATATACCAAAAATCCAGGATCTACTGTATACATAACGTGTATACATAGACAAAGGGGAGCGAACAAAAGTGAATTGAATTAAACTGGAATTGGAAGACAAGACAGGAACGTCAAGTGCTCCAGTAGGCTCTGAATTCGTTTAGCTTAATTAAGAAAAGGATTGAGAAGTATAGGAGAGAGAACCAGAGAATGCCTCCTTTATCGTTCTTCTTCTTCTCTTGGTCGTCTCATCATCGACATCATCATCATCATCATCATCACTAACAACATCCTTTAGTCTGTTTTGCTTCTTTCCTCTCCTCTTTAGCTCTTAGCTCCCTTCGTTTTTCTTTAGCCTTAGCTGTTAGTTTGGTTTTAGTTCAATCAGGAAGCTGGAAATTGGAGACGACGAGCGCTTCTCTTCCATCCTCCTGGAGATTTTCAATTCCCCTTTGAGATCTTTCTACTTCCCTTCCTTTGCTTTCTATTTACAATTTACACTGTGCATAAAGTATGTATAGTATATTATACAAAGTAAATGTAGTTTTACTTATGTGTACTGTAGTTTGGCTTAACTGCCAATTTTCCCCGTTGAGAAGCCCAAAGTTGGCCATAAAATATAAAATTTTAAGGCGAAAAGCCAACTCTGCATAATATTAAGTGTACAGTGTACACTGTACGTACATAGATATGAAATGTGAGGTATAAAAGGTACATTATCAATTATCATTATAACACAAAATACAGCTCAAACTCAAGTATACATAATTTTGACACACATTTTTCACTGCCTTCCTTTTGGATATCTACTTAACTTTATGCATAATACACAAGGATAATACCTATAATGACGGATGTTGAGTGTTGAGTGCTAGGAATTGCAAGCCGTAGCCATAAACCCAAAACTTGGAGCAGTTGCTAGATTCACAGAAACCCGTTTCTGGTTGTGCGAATGTTAGTAATGGAGGGAATAAAAAGAGAAAGTCAAAGTCCACATTATCGTTATTCGTATTTACTTGAATAGATATAGAGAATAATAGACAAGAAAAATAAATGTGTGGAGTTTTATTGTTAAGAGTGAGCATTTGAGTGTATTTTATATATGTATGTGTATTTATTTATCTTACTTGCCTCCAGGGCTCCGACTCGGCCTACTTGATCAATCTGCACTCGGAGTTTGAGAGTCACACGTGCTACATGAAGGGGGAGGATCGCCGAAGGTGGGAGACGGAGTTTGCCATTGTGCACTATGCGGGCACTGTTACCTACAATACGGAGGGCTTTGTCGACAAAAACCGAGATGTGCAGCAGGACCTCTTTTTCCACTTTCTCTCCGACTCGGCCAACGAGTTTGTTCAGCAGTTGACAAAGTACCAGGATCTGTTGGGATGCACCATGGCACGCGTGTCCACAAGCACCAGCTCTCCAGCCGGCTTCATACAAAGTCAACAGCAACAAAACTCCTCCGGAACGAGTGGACCGCCAACTTCCAACTCCAACTCCAGTGTCAATAGTGGCATTTCAAATAATAGTAGTGGAGCTGGAACTGGAGCTCCAAGTGGTGGGGGTGGAGGCGTCATCCCGGGCACGACTACCATGTCGAGGAATACGAGCAAGGGAAAGCCAACTGTAGGAGATGCTTTCAGGCAACAACTTCAAGCTCTAGTTGATGTACTTCAAGCCACAACTCCATGGTTCGTTTTTATCTTTTGTTCCTTTCGACTTTTGACATCTTTCTTTCTTTCTACCATTTCTTTCCCTTCTTTCACGACTATAGGGATGCGAATTGGCTTTTATATAAAATGATTTATGGCGGTGTACTGCATAGTATACATAAAAGCAATAGTAGAGAATCAACATGGACTGTTAATTTACCAATTAATTTGTCCCTCATCAAACTACATACATATGAAATGATTAATGCAAACATGATCATGTGCCTGGAATGATGATGATTCCAATTTTTTAATATAACAAGGTATGTGAGGTGTATCAAGCCAAATATGCACAAGCAACCCAATTGCTACGACGACGCTCTCGTTTTGGATCAATTAAAGTATCTGGGAATGCTGGAAATCATTCGGATTCGGAGAG